>RJWH01003525.1:0-149092 GCA_004363575.1 Solenodon paradoxus
TAAGAGATGGACTCGTAAAGTCTAAACATACCTTTCTCTCACTGCTAAATTAAGATTTGCCCCTCGCAGCACATGCAGGCTGAGCCCAGCCTCAACAGCCACCACGCTGTGTTTACCAAGCCACTGGGGAGCGTCTCCCTGAGCGAGGCCTGAGAACCCATTTCTCCTGGAGCCTTTGCACCCGCAGCCCCTCCTTTGCACGATGATGTCAGACGTAGAGTAGCTCCGCGAGCCGAGTCCTGGCCCTGCCCCGCGCGATCCCAGAGAGCTGCCAGCTTCTCTCTCTTTTGGCCTGCTGCCCGTGCTCCCACTATCTACGTGTCCTTCCAGCTGTCCTGCTCCCCAGAGGTCTAAGAAGGCTTGGGAGGTCAGAGAAACCACAGCGGGGCCGGAAGCGACTGATTTTGAACACAGGATCAAATAAATATGGAGTATTCCCGCACTCCTTTTCTCCTTTTCCACGACCCCCGTCCCCGTCCCACACCCCTCCTCCCAGACCCTACCCCTTTCAGCTTACACCCTCATTATTCACTATGTAGGTATTTATTTATGGGTGTTTTAGAAGTCAAGCTCTTCAATTACTAACGTTAAATTGCACTGTTTTGTCTCCAGCCCGGGTGTCAATGAAAGGGGGATGTGAAGATTAACGTCTTTAAAATCCCGTGACTGTTTCTTAGCCTTCAACAGAGCTGGCTTTTAAAAGGTCGAGAGGGTTGTCTTCCCAAAGAAATGGTATGGCGGGGGAGGGGCACTATCAGGCGCAGAGTGAGGAGTTCCCTTAACTGAAAGAAAGCGCTGGAAATTGGGAGTTCCGAAGGGTAAGGTTCTGGCAGCTGTTGCCGCAGAAGAGAAGCATCAGTGCTCTTCAGTATTACAAGGTTGCACAGTCACTTCTAGAGAGCAGCGCACCAAAATGAGAAGATTAAGGAGTAGGATTCTACAACACTCTGTGCTTTCCCCTTTGAGTTTGCTCTTATCAATTTTTTTAAGGGCACAACTCACCTCCAAGCCCCAGCATGCTTTCCTGAATATATTTCTTTAGCTCTGGGAGAGGGACCATTGGAAAAGGTTGCATAAGGAAAGAGGGAGGGGACAGAGGCAGGGCTAGTGGAGCTGGTACTGTGAGCTGAGTTTCTTTCTCAAGGAAATTACAAATGGAATCTCAAACTGCTCACCCACTGTGTTTTAGTTTGGAGGCAGGAGGGGGATTTGGTGGAAAGGAGATGGAGCAAAGAGTTCTTCCACTTAGTAAATCTAGGGTTTTATTTTATTGTCCCTTTTGTTAGAAGGTTTCCCTTACATGCTATATCTCTGGGAGCACAATTAAAGAAGTTGCTGTGCCTGTGAAATACAAGAATGCGAAGAAAACTCAGATCTGGCCTAAAAATCCGTTCATTTTCTAAAGTTCAATCATCTTCTGAGGGTTGAAAGGAGGTTTTTTTTGTTTGTTTGTTTGATTGTTTGATTCATCAGAATGCAATCCTGATGGTTGCCCAGGTTGGATTTTGACAGCTGGGATTCCTGGCAGAAGGGATTGCAGTTTTCAAAGATTTCTTCTCTTGATATTCAAAACTTTGTTTTTTGCAAGATAGAAATCTCCAATAGTTTCCACACTGTTGGTGGTAGGAAGAAATCTGGTAAAGCATTTACAAAGCAGAAAATTCTTCTTTTCTCTAGTAAGTATTCCACAATAACTTTAAGCCAGGATATATAGGTTCTTGGGGGTGAGACTGAAGAGGCACACCTACAAAGACATATATAAACAACTGATATTAAGCTTTATTGTTAATATGTTTGACTGTCATGTTTTCTATTGGTTGGAAAGGAAATTTTGGGAGAATGAAAGTTTGAGATTACTTTTTTTTTTCTGCGATAATCTTGCTTCGTGTATTTTAAAGGAGATATCATCTCCTTATTTATTAACCAAAGAAACCTCTCTGGCTTAAAAAAATAGGTATTCCTAGGCAATGACAACTGAGGAAGTACGTCTTGAGGAGCCTGACACAAAGTAAAGTAGCTTGTGGGGAACCTGATATACTGCTATGGAGTTAAGAGATACAGGTGTATTTCATAGACATAGACCATCTTTTAGTTTTTTGAAGCAGATATGTTAAAAACAGCAACAACAAAGTAAGGTGAAAAAATTGGGTAGTGGGTGACAGAAAAACATTTTTTATCTATAAATGAATATTTGAATATTCAAATGCATTGAAATAGAGAAGAGGAGGCAAATAAGAATATATTGTAACATCCTGAAAAGAGGACATGCACATTAGTAGAAATTAAAGTTAACCTGCAAAATTAAGACAGAGATGTCATATGTGGAAAGGAAATTTCTCTAGTCATAATAATCTGTCCACTTATATATTTAAATTAATCTCACCTATCCGAACCAGTCTTTCAAATTCCCCATCAGAGTAAACTCCTTTGACCACTTGCAAGTTCACTAATGCTCATCACACTGTTTTTCAAACAACTCCCTGAATCAGCTCATGCCCTACATCATCTCTCCCACTTTTACTCACTTCTATCAACAATTGTAGTCCTTTAAATTAATCTAGGATTTTTTTCCTCCTCTGTAGGCAATAGCAAATATCTCTCTGTTTTCTTTCCTCCTCATGTCATTCTTTTCTCCTTGCTTTTGTTACCTACCCAGTCATTTCTTCACTAATTCCCATTTTACTTCCTCCTTCTAACTTGTCACTTTGACTCAATTCCCCTTCAGTTACCTTAAGGAAGATACCCAAAGAAAAAAGAACCTCTGCTTCAGACTTATAGATTTCATAAATTTTCCTCACCAAGATTTCTTTACTGCTTGTGTGACTTTTCTTTTATTTCAAATAAGATTTATAGTGGAATTTTTCAGGTTTGTTATTTTTTATTATGTCTTCAATTATTTGTATTCCTTGTGGTCACAATTAGGGATTCAAATATTGTACATTGGGAAGTATTTCTAAATTTTTTAAATTTCTAACCATAATCCTGAAACTTTTCTTTCATCCCATCCTTTCTGTCATGTCCTTTTCCCATGGGTTATATTCCTTTATGTTTTTAGTAAGAATTTCTTTCTTATTTTTTCCCTCTCTTTTTTGCTTTGTGTGGTTGTCAGAGAGGCCCAAATTTAAATTTTTTTAAAAACATCACCCTTGGAAAGATAACCTCACTAGACACACACAGGATTTTAAAACATTAGTCAAAGCCACTCATTTTTTAAGTATATTTTCTCAAAGTTCTGAATTTAAAAAGCAAAAAAAAAAAAAGCTTCTTGGATTAAAAGACAAATAATGCAAAAATTAGTATATTTAAATGTATTTAAATAAACTTATTAATTAATGAGCTACTTGTGCCTTATTCTCCTCTTAATAAGAATCTGTACATTTGTTATATAAAAGAATAGAATATATAAGAGTATAAATTTAATAGTATGTGTTGACATAGATGTTCATGTACCTACTCGATTTTATTTATAGGAATTTTCAAGTTAAGGTCTATCATAGTGATACTCCATAAAATTTAAGTTTACTTAATATGGAAAAATTTAATGTTGCGGTCCAATCAATTTTTCTTTCAGGATATTTGTTTTGCATATGAATTATTTCATAGGCTAGTTTTCAATGTTATTTAAGCAGTAACTTTCTTCTGACATATCGTCTTTGAAGCAATGTATCTTTTGTAGTCAATAGCATTCAGATTTGTATCAAATGAACTATAACTTGGATATTAAACTCCAAGATGCATTCAGAATTATAAACTTTTTCCTGTGGTATGGGATACAGAAAGGAAGAATAGGCTTACTTAAATTATGTGAACACAAGGTATCTTATGATTTATGTTTTATTACTATATAAAGAGTAATCTTGGGCAAATAATTTCATCTCTCTGGATTATAGTTTTCTAAAAAGGAAAACAAAAATATTGCAAATTTTTGAGATCTTTCCTAATGAAACTGCCTAGACTTCCCCTCTCTCTGCTAATATTGTTTAAAAGAATAGGTAATACACATACACACACACACACACACACGCACACACTGCAGGATAAGACTTTCATGTGGAAGTGTGATCTATGGTTATCAGGTAAGATTTCTATTGTCTCTTTACACCAAGAAAAAATGTGCCCAATTTCACACTGATATTTTAGTCTCTAGTCAGGCTCCATAGTTCTTACAGCACTTCTTGTATTACATTTTTTCTTATTCCATGAACTCAGTTTTAAGGTTCATGAAATAAAATGACTGCAATATACCTTGGTCATTTTTATAATGCCAATGAAGTCAATTCAAAGCAGGATTATTTGAGGGAGTTTAAATTTATTAATATCTTAAAGCTTCTGAATGCCTTAGCATTGCATACAAGAGTAAACAAAAATGGCTAATAAGGCTTATACTCAAAAAATATAGCTGGGTAGTTATAACAGAATCAAAGCACTTTAGAAAGAGTCTATATATAATTTCTAATCAATCAACATCATTGATAATGGCTTGTTATTTTAAACTCCAGTTTCTAGGAAGTTATATTCTATTCCTGTGCTTCTCAAATGTAAATGTGCATATAATCATGCATATTTTGATTCTGTATATTCTAAATGGAAGCTGAAATTCCTTATCTGGTAAACAAGCTTCAAAAAGTGAAGTGAGACAAGGTTAATAGCTCTTTTTTATTGTTGTTATTTAAGATCCAAAATAGCTGTTTTGCAAGTTATTTTTTTATTTCAAATGATATGCAACTATTTACATTTGGATATTAAATCTGATTTTAAACTTTGGAGTAACTAGCTGAAACTATACTTTAGAATGAAAAAGTTTCTTGCTCTATTTACAGTCAAATCAATTTTACAACGTTATATACATATATTTATACATTTTAAAAGAGAAAACCATTGGCCACACACTGTCAATAAATAATCAATATTTTAAAGATTTTTCCAAAAGAGATCATTCAGATTTCTGAATGAAATGACCAAGAAAATTTTTATTTACTTAATTTGAAGATGCAATTTAAATTTTCTTATTAACATCTGATATTTTTTTCTGAGCAACAGCAGACTTGGTAGAGTTTATGTTTGTTATCTGCAAAAACCACCCAAAAGTAGAAACAAGCAGCAAATTAGTTACTTTATTCAAACCTAGATTTTAATATGAGAACACAACAGAATAGACATTTAATGTAAGTGAGCTTTTTATTCATAATTAGTCTAGAAAATAAGCTTTCGCTTTTCCATTTTTCAGTGTGCAATGCATCTTCGTATGGGACCAGTGTCAAATTCAATAAGCTACATTGAAAGCAACTATTAAAACAAGTTAAGTGTGTTCAAAGGGTGTCTTGTTAGGAAACAATGTGGTCTGGCAGGGTTAGGAAAACAGCAAAAAGTTGTCACTTCAAGGATTCATGTCTTAATTGTGGTTTTGCAATTCAGAAGCTACCACTGTAAGGTTTTTCTGGGCTCCACGAGGAGAAAAGCTCAATCAGACAAAAAATGTCGAATAGCCAGGGATTTATTGGGGTTTGCACACCCGGGCGAAACTTCCAAGTCCGCAGAGGGCCGGGAAGTCGCAGGCTTGGAAGTCGCGCGCCAGAACAAAGGGGGACCGGCTCTTTAAGCAGAGGAATTTCGCGGGCTTCCCATATCGCGATTGGGGATTGGCCCTGTGAATCCAGGTGTGGGGGTTGCAGCCCTTATTCTGACGTCATCCACCTTTTTCCCAGGCTTGGCCTTTCCCGGGCATGGCTGCTGCTGCTTTTGTCCCTGGGCCAGCCTAACAACCACCTTTTCAATGAAATATTAGTTTGTATTAGTTTTTTCTAAGCCCTGCTACTTTAATAGCAACAGTAGAGCTTGTTTAGTGACAACTTAGGGATTCCAATGAAATAAAGGATCAATTGGATTAAAATGTTTTTTTCAAGTGCTTAAATTAACATGAATGTCTGCCAAAATTGCCTTAGATTTAATTACTTTTAACTTTATTTATAATGTGAAGCATAGACAGTTTCCATGTGCTTTAGGAGACACATATAGCAGTCAAAATATCATGTCTTTTTGTTTTGAGTAGGAAATTCCAAAGTATACAAAAAAGAAAAGAGAGTCTCAAATTCCAAAAAAAAAAGTTGAAAAAGAATATATCTCTTCAATTTCCATTTGCAAAGACTAGAAATGAAAATTCATTCTATAAAAGAGTGGAAATATCAGTACTATGAAAATACGTTTTACATGTTTTAAGGCAGAATAAGAAACAAATGAGTTAATTTAGTATGACTTTAAAACTAAAAAAATATACAAAATACAGTACTGTGTAAAAAGTCTAACTATTTCAGGTAATAACAATTGAAACAAATGCATAATTTAGGCTTATCTAACAATAGTAGAAACATTAAAGTAATTTTTAAAAATGTCAGAGTAAGCAAATTTTGCTTACATATTAACTTACTTATCCTTTTTTCTGCTTTAGAAGCATTATAGATAGATGTTATTGTTTAGCTGGGCAAAATTTATTCATTTATCACATAATTTTAGTAAAGATTTGAAAGAGATGGCAATGAAGGTTGAAAGAGATGGCAATGAAGGCAATGAAGATGATCCTGTATAATGCACGCTAAAGTACATATAATTGTGAATAATTTGCAAAAATCAACATTAGCATTCCTAAAGAAGTAGGTTAATTACATTCATTAGAAAAAATTGGAATTCCAACTTAGATTAGGTTTCTGCATGAAGATTGACAAAGTAAGCATCATCATTCAAAGAAATGGGAGACTCTCTGAAAACATAGTCAATATTTACCTTGAAAATGTAATTATATTGTATATCTTTCTTATACCACACAGGGATTCTTAAGGTATCTAGTAGCTTTGGTTCCCATAGGAGGTTAAATCTTGGTTCTCATAGGATTATTCTGATGTTGTGGCTTCATCTAGAAACAAGCATTATTTAAAAAGAGGCTTATCAGAGAAAAGGGCTGCTGTAAGGAAAAGTAGCTGGTATGTAACAGCTATAGCTGTTACACTCAGCAACAAAGAAAAGGAAGAGCTAGCTGCTGCCCTGGATGGAACATGGTAGCAACTAAATCAACCAAGAGTAAGTGAAATAATGAGGTTTTCAAATAAATTACTTAATCTTTTAAAAAGGTAGGTTATAATCTTTACATTAAATCTAAATAAATTACCTGAAATAGATAACTATGAAAGACACTACTGCCAGGTTTTACCTATTAGATGAATACATTGCTACTTTAGGATATTACAGATTTTGTTTCATCTGGATCTCACAGCAATCCTGTGAAACAGACACTATGTCTTTCTGACATATGAAAAAAGAGACACAGAGAAGTTATTATTTTTTTCATTAAGGTTATATATCAGAGATAGTACTACTTATCTCTTCTTTTTAGGAAATAAGGTTCTGGTTCTGACTTAAAATGGGTTTAAAAACTAGAACTGAGTTTCTAAGTGTCTTCGTTCTCTGTAAAAATTAAAATATTTGAGAGAATAGTACTGAATAAGTTAGAATATTTAAGAGAACAAAAGGAAAATCTATTATAACTTTTTGGCTTAGATTTATAATTTTAAATGATACACTGAGATGTATTGCTTTGGCTAAGTCGTGGCAATGCACACAATGCAATGTATGCAAGTTTAAAGTTTCTCATTTTATTGGCACTAATTTTTGTAAGATATTTTTTGCAGTAGTAGTTAACCACGTGGGGTCAATAGCTTTAACCACTGGGAGATCACACTTCTATTTTCCCTTGGAAGAACTAGATTATTAGAAGGTATTATAAAAATATCTTTTGTTGTCAGAGAAGCAAACCCTGTTTAGTTTCTTTAATGAATCTCATGAGATAATTAGTAGACTTAAAAATATACATGATGACTCGTATTCTGCCAAAACGCTTTTGAATATAGAAGACAAACACTATCTTATTTAAGTTTCCTTTAAACTAGAGTTATCCTAAATAAATGGATATATTTGTGAATTTTTACATGTAATTGTCTGACAATCCAAACAACCTTGAGAGTTAGGAGGGGAAGATATTTGTATCCTCCTTCCTTTTTTTCTTTTTTTTTCCAAATGAGGAGTCAAAAGTAGTCCACAATTAGCTAAATAGCTTGTTTAAGGTCACAACATTAGGAGTAACTTTAAATTTTGTGAGATATTGCCTAAGTTATAGATTGAGTAGCTGGTTGTGAATAACTTATCCTGGGAATTATGCGATTATTTGAAATTTTAATACAGAAAAGAATTAAGGGGAGGTATTTCTTAGACATGGAATCTAGGTTAGGGTTAACATTTCTTTGCAGGAAAAAAATGTAATGATATACTCAGGCTTGACTGAATTAGTTGTATGGCAAGGTAACTCATAACTAGTAGTATTTTGATGAATATGTAATCAATTTATTTGCTCTGCAGATGTTCCTTTTGTTCTCATTATTAGTACTTCCACAGAGAGGAAGTAGGGGTAGTTCCGTGAAATGAATGCTTGTAGACATTATGTAATATTCTTGACTCTTCATTTAGTTTTCTTATTTTTTTTTTACTCAGGAAGATCATCTTTCAATATATTTTGCCTTTATGCATAACTTTCAGTGTTTCTGAAGTAACAAAACATGTACTGTTTGTGTGAACTGTGCTAGATTACACCTAGCTAACATTTGTTGCTTTTCAGAAAGTTTCCATTCTTTTTGAAATGATTTGTCCAAGGTCACAGAAGCTACTTTGTCTATTTGGAATAGAAATTAGGTTTCTCTGTTCATTATGCTTTTTGTTACATCATACTGTCACATCATTTACCATAATAAAAGTGTTTATGTAAATGACACAGAATTGAATGAGTAATCATCACAAAATCTGAATGTTCCAATGTACTGCAGTTGATTTTGGTCATAGGTTGGGATAGTGAATATCAAACACAAGTGTATTAAATAGTAAAAATGGTGACTATTTTTGAACAAATTAAAGATTAACTCATAGACATATTTCTTGATCAAACCTTAAATTTCATAAGGTACTATTTTATAATAAAATACTATCTTGAATCTGAGATATATCTCTACATAAGGTTTGATGCTGCAATTGAAACTTTACTAAAATTTCATTATGATGCTCTGCTGTATTGCAACATAGTCAATCTTGAATTCAATAATACGTTTTGAAGAATTACTATAAAACAGTTTTATAGTCATCTTATCTTTAATGTCAGGTCTCTGTTACTTCAGAACACAAAATATATTGATGCAAAGTTTTAATGTTCCATAATAGTCTGAATGATCTGATCTATGAAATTTGTGTTTGACTTATTTATAGAAAATTAAGTATTTTCTCTGTTTAATTTGAAGGTGTTTGCTCTCCTGATTAAAATGTCTATCACATTAAACTTTTGATAGATTAATATGGAGTTGCAAACATTTATCAGAAAGCACACCTTTAGAGATCATACTGTTTTTCAGTATATAAATTAAGAATAATAACTTTTTGTTAAATGCAAAGAAATGTTTGAAAAGTCAACAACCTCAGTTTTATTTTTCTTTTGTTGTATTTGTTTGAATGTAAATGTATTTTACATAACTAAGATAACACCCTTTGCTTTTTCAAAATTTACAGTTTTCTTTATGAACAGACAGGATTTTATCTGTCATAGCTATTTCTCTACAAATCTTTGTCTTTTTTTCTTTTGCCAGTCATATATTCCTTTTGTATATAATAACTTATTTTTAAAAGAAATAATTTGAATAAATAAATAATGTCTTTAACTTGTTGATTTCCAGAGAAATTATCTAGGTGTAGTGTTTCTAGTTAATAGCATGATTGTTTTAGAATTAGTATCAGATAAATTTTGAAATGCTAACTATGTTTTTAAAAAGCCAACATTGGGGAATTTCCTTTTAGCAGCTACTGAAAGCAAAGAGGTAAAGTCAAAACTGTTAAATGAACAAAAGGGAACAAAAACGATCAATAACACTTTCTTAGTTATTCTAGAAAAGTTTACGTACTTGATAATTTGATCCTCAAAACTAAGAAGTTCACAGTATTTGGAAAATCTAGTGTTAATTATTTTTTAAAATGTGGCTAAAATATAAATGCACATCTACAACATTTTTTACACACTTGGTCATAGTTAACATACATATTTAAATTGCTTAAAATTAATCAATTACCTCCTCTGTTTTTATTTTTTTATCTTAGGCATTTATATCTATACCCCTGTGAGGTTCGGAGTATTTTAATTATCTCCATGCTATAGATATGGAGACTGGAAATTGAGACTGCTCAGTTACACAGATATTAAATAGCCATACCAAGAATCAAATTCAAATAGTATATATATGTGCATATGTATATAATTTCACAGTCCAAGATTTTAGGTATAATCATAAATGAAAATTTATTTTTATATAGATAATTGCAGTATTGTTTAATTACATTAACCATGACTACGCACATTGATTTTTATTTTTATTTCTCCTTAGACCTATGATTCATGTTATATTTATGTATTAGTTTTATTAGCTTTATTAGAGCTGCATTACACCATGCTTAAAGAAACAAAAACTGTATCAATTAAACTAAATACTATGATTCCTTTCTGAACATCTTAATTGTAGGAGAAATATTCAGTCTATAAAATCATCTGTCATTAACAATCCAGTTACAGCCTGGAAATGTGGGTATACATACTTTATGAGTTTAATTTAAAAATGTAGAATTTCTCCTTTGATAATTTTATTTTTTGATGTAGGTTATATAATCCATTCAAACAAACTAAAATTACAGATGACTTAGGATCTTTCACATGAAAGATTATTTTATTTGTATTAGAAATTTGACAGGTTTGATCTGGAGGCATGTAACAATTTTGATTTTTGATAATATATTTGTTTGGGAAATTCCAAGTTAGAATAGTTGCATTCAGTTCTAGTCTCAGTTCAAGGTTTAACAAATATTCTGAGACAAGTACTGCAGAGATAAAATTTCTCACAGGAATAAAAAACTAAATCACTAACATTCTGTTGATTCACAATGGGAGAATTTAACTTACTTATAATCTATCTGCTTAATATTGCATCTAGTTGAATCAATCATTTTAATAGTTAAGAATTTCATATATTTAGAATAGCAATATTTTAAGTAATAGAATTTCTTTCGTGAAATACAAATTTTAAGACTTTTGATACACAATGACCTTCAAACTAGATGTAGGCAGATGTAAATTTACCTTTGATAATACTTAAACATTATTTTCCTGTTACTAATAAACAATGCCGCTTGATCCTTTAGAAGTCTAGTATTCACCGAAAATAACTTACTTTATAGAGCTTAGGTTGTCAGCCTGATAATAGGATATATTTCAATTAGATAGCAGTGTTGTTCTTAAGGATTCAGTTCTTAAAGATATGTGTCCTACTCAGACAGATTATTTCTTCCTTTAATATATGTAAAATAAAATTGCATAACCATAATTATGTGTATATTCAAAACATATTGCTGAAATAAATATGTACGACCAACATATGCTTTCCTTATCACATCATCAGTTAATACTCAAACTCTATTGTCCTAAGACTTTGATTAGATTATTTCTTGCTCATATTAGATAATATTTTTCTCAATTAGTTTTTCAATCTTTCATTCATAGGACTTTATGCATTGCACATAATGATTTGCACTGATGTACAATTTAAATCTATATAATGTTATAATGCAAAGTTATTTCAATAAAATAAAGGATAAGATAAAATTTAAATTTTAGAAAAATATTTCACGAAGTTGAAGAGTGCCTAGATGTAAATTATTTTCCCTGGGTGATTAAAAGATGCATTCCTACAGCTAAAATGTCTATTGTTCTTCAGTAAATAACAAATCATAAACATACATGACTTTTCGGTAGATGATTCCATTTCTGTTGAGGCATTGTGTTATGTTCACTAGAGTGAAAATGAAAGTCACTAAGAGACTACATGTTATAAAGAATCAAGCACTTAAGTATTTCAATATATTGAGATAAATGATATGAATGAATCTAATAAGGTTGTTAAAGATTCACAAGAAAATATAGATTTATGGCCGTTCAATTAATTCACTATATATTTCTATATGACCATCCAGTTTCTTGGTAGTGAAGTAAAAATAATGGCTATCGAACAATTTTTGTACAAATAAGTCATAAGGCATGAAAAAAATCCGTATTACTCAAAAGAACTGAAAGGTAGCAGGCTTTTTTGTTTTAAATGTTAGGTATTTATATTCATATATTACTACAAGCATGGAACACTATGTTCATAGACAAGTTTTTAAAATTAAAAATGATGTTATATTACACATCATTATAAAATGAGATAAGATGGTGCAAAAATAAATCATGTTTTTTCTAAACATTATTGCAAGTATATTTGTACATGTACATTATTAGTATTAGACATTATAATTTATTGATACACATTTGGTACATATGTCCATATATTCTTGCTTAGAAAAATGGGCATATAATGATTAGACACATGTTCCAAATTAAACATTTGAAATTTCTATATTTACTAATCGTGGATGAACAATTCCAATAGTTCTATAAGCTAGTTCTTATAGAAACTAGTTCTTATAAGTTTTCATATTTATAACCAATTCCACACTAGCTGTATGCTGATCGTTTAGTAATAATAAAGATTATATTCCAGGTCAGAGAAAATTGCCAAGCTCACATAGTATGAAAATTGACCTTCTACTTCACTAAGACTTTTGCCCACACTTTTCATACTCTTCAATTTTGCATCTTCTTAACCTTTCCTTCTACTGTTTTTCGTCTTTCACTGAATTTCACTCCTCCATTATAAAATAAGTTGTTGAAAGATTGCAATTTGTACTGCAAGGCACTCTTTTATTTCTGTTCTACATGTGCATCTATTCAAAAAATGTTTGAAAGTTCCTTATATTTTACTGCTTTTAAACTATTTCTTTTTCTAAAAGTGAAATAAAAATTTTACATTAGGACCGTTGGGTTGTTTAAAGCAAATATTTGCCCCATATCTTGTATGCTTTCCATTTCCTTGGAGATGCATAATGATAGAGCATTTTCACATTAGTGTGTGTATGCGTATATATATATATATATATATATATATAGTACATTGTGTTTTTATATATGTGTGTTGCTTGATAAAGCTATATCTATATAAACATACAGATATTTTCAATTAGCATTTTGAACAAAATGATATGATAAATATGATTTTACTGCAATTAAAGTAATTGTATGTAACATTATTTTATGTACCCATTTGTTTTTAATTTAACATAGGAGTCGGCAATAATATTTAAAAAAAACCTAAGACCCATTCTGCTGCTATTACTGACTTTGGAAAAGTTAAAATCAAGATAGAATTAATCTTAATATAAATATGTTTCATTGATCATTCAATTTTAGGCATAAGAGGGCTTATCTTTAACTTTTAAGAATATTTAGATTCAAGTTACTCATTTTTTAAAGACAGAAATATTAAAAAATCATTATCTTATTTGGGATTCAAATAAAATGAATTTAATTATTTAGCGTTATTTATTCAATTAAATAATTTAAAGCAAATAAAACTTAGAGATCATTAAATAGAAGTTTTTATTTTATACCTTTGATAGTCAATAAAGAGGCTGCTGATATGCAGTGAGGGTTTCTCCATTTTTTTTAGCAGAAGGTGAGATGAACTGTATTCTTTACCAGAATAATATACATTTCTTCAACATAAACTGATCAAAAAGCATTTGCATATAAATGGTAGATTTACCCTTGATTATATTCAAAGTAAGGGAATAACCAAGCATGACTTCCAAAATAAAATAAACTCCTTACATTGAAGAAAGTGTTCCTTTGCTTTTGTTTGGTGGGGTGATAAATACTTGAAAACTTTATCTACAAAATAGATTGATGTAGAAGAATGATACATTTTAAAACTAGAAATGTTTTTACATTGCAAAAGCTAAAAGTATTCATGCTATTAACAACATATAATGATTTCAATTATTTGTTTTGTGAACAGATTCTTCATTGTGCTAATTGACTTATCATAGACTTTTTAAGTATCATACTACCAGCCTGTATTAAAAAATGGCAAGTGCTATCAGTCTACATGTGTTACATATGGCTAGCAGACTTGCTTATATTAAATTAAAGATTTTTAGCTTGCTTATATTAA
The DNA here is from genome assembly GCA_004363575.1 of Solenodon paradoxus. Lineage (NCBI taxonomy): Eukaryota > Metazoa > Chordata > Mammalia > Eulipotyphla > Solenodontidae > Solenodon > Solenodon paradoxus. The sequence goes on from RJWH01003525.1 coordinate 14,172, forward strand.
GTGAAAGATTCTTAGTATATGCAAGAACCTTGAAGGCTGAAATATATTGAAAGTATTTATTTAAATGAAACAATAGAATCCTGATGATTTTAAAATACAATTATGCCTTACCACTTTCCTGAAGTGGTCACTTAGAGAAAATACTTAACTAAAGGAATTTAGAGAACTGGTCCTCCCTTAAGTGAGTTAAATACTCTTCCAGTCTTTTATTTTGTTGTCTATGATTAAAGGACAATCATGCACATGAAAATATTATCCCTGCAAGTACATGTTAGAAGAGATGAAGGTCTATTCAAGTTATTATTGACTCTCTGTGTTGCACCTCAAAGAAAATGACCAGATTAAATGTAGGTGATTATCTTTATTTTCTTTCAGTGTATCTTTATATTACCTTTGTTATAATACCTTTGGTGTCTTTTCTTAGTTACCTATGTCAGTATAATGTACTGCATATAGATTAGTTTCAATTAATTCTGTTGACTAAAACTCATCTTTTTTGATTCCTCTTATTTCCTATTTCTTATTACCATGCTTTTTGTACTGTCTACTGTGCCTTTATCAACTCTCAATAAGTTAAAAACTTAAGTATCCTACTGCTGACTCTACAACAAAGTTACATTAAGTGGCCTCACATTTTGATAATTTCTTATTATTTATTAATGTCTTCTTGCAGGAAATAAGTTGTCCTAAACATTCAGTCTGCAGATTTCCCAGACACAAATAATTATTTTCTAATTCATAATAATTTATATAGAGAATTGAATATTAGTGACAAAACTGATTGAATATCTAAGAAGAATTTGTGAAGTAAGACCATATGAAATTGCTGTTGGGGTAAAAATTGGTTGAATATCAGTGATTTCATAGGATTAAGCATAATAGTCATAGGTCACAGTCCAAAAGATTTACTAATAGTTAAACATCGTATCTTTATAATTAATGACTCTAAAATTATGTTATTAGTAAACTATTTTAAAATACATTCCTTAGTAAGCATATTTGTCAATATCATTACATAAGGTTTAAGTAAAGATTAGTGTTGGAGAAAACATCATAAATAATGCATATTCTGAAGAAAGTGAAATTTGTGAAGTTGGGACTTCTTATACAACTTTCCCTTGTGTTCTTGAAAATTAAACACAGGTCCATTAAATGTCCTCAACGCAAATCACCCAATCATTCAACATTAATTTCTATGAGATGTAGCATTGCTTACTTTTTTCCATTTTAAATACTTAATGAATAAGTAGAATTTTTCCTAATAGTTAAATAGGCATTTGTATCAAAATATAGTATCTAGTTCTTTTTACTGAAGATTTATTGTGTTCATAATATAGATTACAGAAACATGTGGAATGAGAACTCCATTATGTTTATCCTAATATCAGAAAAATCAGAAAATTTTACTCCCAAAATGAAATTAAACTAATTAAGTCAGTAAAATCACTTGCCATAAAGTTATCTTTCCCAATTTTCCTAAAGTTACATTTCCATATGGATCAACTCTTTATTGGGTGATTACCTTGATAATCTCTATCCAGACTCTGATTTAAAAGCATTGCTAGGTTTTGTTCATTTTGGTATAAGTGAACCCATAAATTCATTTTGTCTTGTATAAAATAGTAGTAGTAGCTTAGAGCTTAAGCTTTGGAGTCACATAAATCTGCTTTCAAATTTTAGCTAAATAATTTAACAGCTTTGTGACCTTTGATAGAACACTTAAATTCTTATATACATATGAAAATGACATTGGATAAGTGAAATGCTAAGACTTTTTCCTTGAATAATTTAGTACATTTTATGTGAATAATTTAAGGAACTATAAAGTGGAAACATCAATAGGACTTTGTAAATGAGGGAGAACAATAAATGTGCTATACAAACTTGATTTAAATGGATGGCCTTTGTAATGACAATTGGTTGAATGCTTTGATCTTATAAAGAACATACTAAGGTTGTATTAGTTTTTGAAAATTAGCAAGATATATTCATGTTTTTACCTCAGGCTTAAAGTATGCCAAAAATATAACGTGCTAGAGAAATAAAGCGAATGAAAATGAAGGAATGTCTTCTGTTTGCTAAAGTACAATCACTTAAAATGTTTGATTTTTACTAGAAAAAGATGTTTTGTTTTAAAAAGAAGAACTGGGCACTTGATATTTCTCACCTTTCATGGTTGTGACAATTCCTCTTAGATATCTTAAATTCTGTAAGTGGAGATTTGTCATAATCTCCACAGCACACCTGCTTAAAATTTGTAGCCCACAGAAATCTGAAACCACAAAATAAACTTTTTTCAAGATGATAAGTCATGAGGAGTATAAATATCAGTTGCCTCACCTGTGTGAATTCATTTTCTTATTATTTTTCAACTAATAAGACACACAAGCTATATGAATATTCATCACATGGAAAAACTAAGTCTTTCTATGCAAATTGAATTTGAATATACAAGTTAAAATCAAGTTTAGGCTTAGTCTTAAACTGGTGTAAGAATAATACTTAACCAGACTAAGTTCCGGGGGTGGAGCGAACACAACAAAAATTTCAAAATTTTTTTTGATACTGACAGAGGCTTATGTGTGTACCTTGTTGTTTTTGACCAACTATAATCATGCTATCACATCTGAACATGTACAGAAGAGTAGAGAGTAGACAACATTTTACTTAGAGCTTCTGAGAAACTTGAATAAAGATGAAGGTTTTCTACAAACAAAAGCACCAAGAATATTGTCTTAGAGACCTATGCATCTAAGGATCAGGGAGAGGCAATTAGATAAATACTCCTCATTCAAGAAAGTTCAAATGGTTTTATTTTTAACGGGGATTTTTCAGCAAACTTTATTGATGAAAAGCAAATAGGGAGAATCAATACCTATTCCAGACAACTACTGTACTTGATAAGTTGATTCATAATCTTGAGTCAAACAATGAAGACTGTATAAATGAGATTGCTGAGAGAGGTGTGTGACATGTTCGTTAGCTGATTTGTTAGTTTCCTCTATCCACACTCATTTTTTTCTTATTTTTTCTAGATTAGCAAAGTCTTAAGTCAAACCTGTCAACCTGTTTTAGCCATGTATTGCTGATTTAACTCTCAAGACCATTGGAATTACTTTTTTTATTGTATTTCGAGATAGTTGTGAATGAGTTATTTCGAAGATTTGTCATTTGCTGTATTTCAAGTATCCTTGAATACATTTTAATAGCCTTATGGCAAGAAATAATATAAATTAATTATCTGATCTGGTGAAAATATATTGACCAAAAGGAAGAAAGTAACTGATGAAAGTAGCATTTTTCTTTCTGTTCATTTTCAAAAATTCTATGAAATTATTACAGGTTATTTTGTTTACTACATGTTAAAATTTTCATTGTATCTTGCTATTCTGAATGATGTATACTTTGGTTAGTATTGCTAATCTCAGTGCTTGGTAGGTAGTTAATCATAGTAGCGTTTTACATAAAATGTGTTATCTCACCGAACTTCCAATTTTCTTATAATAAATGTGCTTAGGGTTTAAAGTAATTTTTCTTCACTTTGTAGTTATTCAAACTTACTAGTATGCAATCTGGTTAGAAGATTAAAGTGGAAGAAACCAAAGTTCTTAAACATTAGCTATCACAGATTTATTATAATATTTATATTAAAGAACATTTCTTGAGAGAAATCATCTATAGTTAAATATATTTTGTCTCTCATGGTACAAGTCAACATAATTTTGAACACCAAAGTAACTACCTTTAAAATGCACAGATCTTAAATGTGTCATTACGTAAATCACTATTTAAAGTTATTCTGTTACATAATTAATCTTCAATATTTTAAATGGAGAGTGTTAGGTTTATTAATATGTTGCATTACCAAGAACCAAAAGTTATATAAGGATGAAAAATAATTCAGTCCTCAGGCATTTTTATGCTCTTAATACCAAAATGGTTTCTGTAAGTATGAGATCAAAAATAAGAGAGATTAGAATGCCAGTCATTTACATGCAAAAAAACTAAATGCCCGTCAACAAATGATTGGATAATGAATCTATAATATATATAGTCAGTGGAATTCTAGAGAGCTGTTAAAAAGGATAAAATTGTTTAAAAGTGCAGTATAGTTTTACTCATATGTGGAATATAAAGAAACAAAACAAAGGAACAGTCAAATCTCAGCAAAATCCACAGGATGCAAGACTATGGTTACCAGGGCCACGGGAGTGTAAGGAAGGAAGGAGGGAACAAGGTGGTGTCAAATGTCACCTGAACTCTCTTGGTGGGTGTGGTGTGTAAGGCACATATATAAACCTACTGTAAATTACCAATTCTATGTGTTACCTTTATAGAGCCTTTATAATGATCCAAAGTATAAAGTTCAATAATGCATATGGTATTATTATTTAAGCTTCCTTTAGGAGATGAATAAGGATAACAGAAACGTTGCCCTATTTTGAATTTCTAGAATACTTTATGCCAACTTTCAGAGTTCTGAATGATTTGCTGCTAACAACACTTTAACCTTTAGGTAGACTGACCATGTGTACCATTTCAAATGGGACAGTGCTATTTTTTTCGTCTTACCTGACCATTCTATTGTTTTAACATAAATGTCAATTTTGACCCATTATTAATAACCAGGGTTGTCTTTAACTTTGGGCAAAAGGAGAAGCTGAATTGTCCCAGTCTGTTGAGGGGGACCCCAAAATAGCTGGCCCTTTTACCTGGCATTAAAGACAGTCCTTGCCGGTACTGACTGCAGTGGGCTGTGATGACTATAACTATTTCCGCCCCTTGCGAGAAAACAGGAGCTGCACAGGAAGAGGATTCTCCTCCCCGCCCCACAAGAACTTGTTTCTTCAAAGGAAGAAGAACACTTCAGTGTGGTGGAGCCACAAGTAAGTACCATGTAGGTTATTTCTGTCACTGTAGGAGCTATCTCTGGCACTGTGGGCGTCATTGAGCATTTCTGGTATTGGAATGGTTAAAGTGGCATGTGTTTCTTGCAGGACATTTAGAATGGGGATTATAGGGACACCAAATTTGTTTCTTGCCTAAGGTGACAAAATTCCTCTCACCAGACATTGTTATGAAGATTTTTTTTTTCTGAATTGAGCGAAAAATGCCTGGACTTTCAAGACTTTTGTAATATTGAAGAGTTTATTCTATTTATTCCAGGAAGTACAGTACTACTCAGAATATTTTCTCTTATGAACAATATGTGTTCAAAGGAGAAATCTAGATAAAATGTTAAGACAATAAGGGCTATGTTAGTTGTAAAACAAAATTGTGTCATGGAGCATGAGATGTTTTATGATAAGGTATTGAAAGACTAAAATTTGTTGTATATGTTTTTTCTTCAGAGAAATATTCATGGTGTGACCATTATAAAATATAGCCTCCCCTTATATCTATCTAAATTTTTCTATGAGTTCTGTCACTGAAAAATAATTACTAGTTGAATATTTCCATGTAATAAACATGCTGTTATCATCTTACTATTTCAAGAATACAGAATATTACATAACCCTGTCCCATATTTTTCCATCCCAATGCCCCATTTTTTTCCCAAGGAAATGTCGTCAACCTATCTTTAGGGAATACAAAATCACTGCATTTATGAAACTAAAGGGAAACTTCTACCTAGTGTAAATTTAGGTTATTGAAGCCCTGTATTTTTAGGGCATCTATTTTAATCAAGTTTTAACTGATATCATCTTTCCTTCTCTCTTTTCATCCTCCACTCCACAACTGATTATAGAGCACTATGATATGATTGTAAGAAATTGGGTTTTAATTCAGATATTTCAAGGCGAGTTTTATATATGTTAAATACTATATACATCACTTTTTCCTGGCTCTTTACAAATGTGATGAAGTTGCATAGAACTTAAAAAAGCACACATTAGATTAGCACCAAGAAATTGCACAAAACTGAAAAAAGTACAAATTTTATTTAAACTCTTATTTTTTGCTTTTGTACTTTCCTCTTTTTTAATGGAAAGTTGCAGGCAGGAATGAAATTGAGTAGGAAAGCAGGTGGGAAACAAAAATAAGAAGACACCTTTTATTTATTTCTATTTAGTTGTTCATCTTGGTTGTATCCCGCTAGCTCCAGGAATGAGAAACCTGGTGTCTGAAATGTATGTGGGTTGCTGTCAGCCAGAGGCAGTAGACCTAATGACTACTCCACCAGGGCATACTAAACTTTTCTTTTTCTTCAAAGATTGAGTTTGTATTGAGTTTAAAATGTTAACAATATGAATGGAATGGATGAGGAGAAAGATAAGGTTATTCTAAAAATACTTATTGATATCATGTGGAGAGAGACACAAAATTACAAAGGCATAAATACCACACATTTTAGTAAATATATCTGTTGACTTACATTGTCATGTAAGTTATCAAAGTATCATCAATTACTAAAGAAGCAATTATTAGAAAAGGCACACTACAGATTTACTTATGGTAATCTATGAAGACTTAAGATCTTTTTGAATCATGCAGAAATGTCATTAACATGATTGATTATGCATTGATAAATTTCAGAAGTACCTATTTTCAGAACAATAACATTTCTGTGGACAATGATAACCCTGAGTAGAGGTTCTGTTCTTTAATTTTTCATTTCCATTGCCTGGTATATAGAAGATAATCACCAAATACATACCAAACTAACAAGCAAGAGATTGTTCTAATGGGTAAATACATGGAATTTCTTGTACTGGTAGGATGATTTGATTAAATAAACTAATACTCTCCCCCCTAATATGAATTTAAGTGAGTAAAGTTTGGTGACTTAATTTAAATAACCAAAGTTTGAAGTAATATTTGGAGTGTCACGGGAAGTTTCTTTTTTCAAAATTATTTAATTTTGCATAGTAATTGCCATATCTTTTAGTGCATCTCCATAAACTTCTTACAATATCTGTGACATATGATACTGTGTTTTAAAATATTATTTTTAAGCTATTGGATTCAAATTCAAATTATTAATTTCTCTTTACCCTGTGACAAAAAAGAATGAAATATATAACAGCCCACACATTGTTGGAAGAAGAAATATCTTAAAATTTCTAGTCAATGATCAATTTCTCAAGCCTCTATTCTTTAGCATTCCTATGTTAAAGGGGTTTAACATTATTTTCATTGTTTCCCTTCATTATCTTCATTGATTCTCTATCTCTTCCCACTATTCATTTCAGGTACTCAAACACACTCTCAATCACAATACCTACCAGATCTATCAAACTTCCCCACATCTTCCACTGTATTTTTCAGGTCTTCAGGTCTTCTATTCACTGAAGTCATTTTTAGTTCCATTAGAGTCTCACCAAATATGTACTTTTGATTTTCTATTATTTTTTCCAAATCTTGATCTAATCCTTCAGTTTCTCATCTATGCAACCAGTTTCCCCCAATTAGTTTCATCCTCTTTGCCATGCTAGACTCCATAAGTACTTATTATGATTCTCACCTTCTCAGTCCTCAGAATTATTTCTTGTCTCTCCTGAATACCCAGTACTTCCAAGTTTTCTTCACAGACCCTTCCATATTCTCTGTTCCTCTCAGATTCCATAGTGCCTCACCATCCTTTCAATTATCCAAGCCCCTTTTAGGTAGATGGAACATAACTCATCACACATTATTACATTTGCCTACAGCTTGAGTTTACAAGCTACTGTGATTAAGACAGTTTGTATGTTAACCATTAGCAGGTTTATTTAATGTTATTCTTTATTGCCCTTAACATGCACGCAGTATTTAAAAATTGCAATTTGTGCTGTCTTTGAAAATAACTTGATAATAGAGCAGAATTACAAAGTATTAGCTGTCACAGTCCTTGATTTCTTAATATTAGTTTACTGTTGAAATAGTAAAGCCAAATTAAACCAAGACAGGCTTTTTTAAAATTAAACATGAAATTCACTTCAAAATAACATTCTATATCCTTTTCAGGGGGTGAAAGAGAAAGAATAGTTGAGTTAAGGAATATGTTATTTGAGTGCACATGGCAATTCACAACAGAAATTATTAATGATTCTTTTTTCTTAAATTAAGATTTTAGAAACACTTTCTTGGCTTTGCTGATTGTGTTCTCTGTAGTTGTCATATTTTAATGATAAATTCTTGATCACTTAAATTTAACATCACCTTTGCTTTTATTCTTATTCCAATATTCCCCACATGATATTAATTCGTGACAGTATTTTAGAGGGAATGAATTGTAAACTGCCCTCAAGCAGATGATGATCTTGAATGGCCTTAGAAGATGTGGAAAATTCTGTCGCTTGAGAGTGGATGCTGGATATGCTGAGAGTGAATGTCATGGATTGCAAATAAATGAGAAAGTCATAATTTGGAAGAAACTAAGGACGTTGTATGGTAGTCCTTAGTGTTTAGATTCTATATATTTCAATAGATAACATGTCTTTTTGTTTTGTTTTCAGTTTTTGTGAATATTTTTGCCTGATTGTTGTATACAGTGTTTTGCAAAATAATTTGCCTCTATTTTAACATTAAAAAAATAAAAGCAGCCCACAAAATTATTGCTGTGTAGATAACATATTTGGAAATACTTTATTAAAAACAACTTTTGAATTTAAAAAAGATGTAGGGAAATTGTTCTTACATAAATCTGACTAATTTTAACAGTTTCTTTTGAGAATTAACAAGTGTAATAAGAGGAATATTTTGAAGATTCAGTTTTAGTTTTCAGCTATCACCAGTTTTGACTATATTTTTATTTTAGGGTAATCAACTTTATAGAAGCTGTAGCTATATCATTTTTGAAAGAAAATCATGGTGACATATTTTAATGGAAATACTCTTTCAAAAACTACCTGACTTTGTGAGATGTGTTAACGTCAATATTTTCAGCATAGTTCAAGATGTCTTATAATTATCTAATTAAAATTACTGCTTGCATCCTCTATTATATCTGTTTTTTTAAATCAAGTATTAATTAAAATTATTTAATGAGTCAACATATGCTTCTTTTTTATCAAAATTATAAGTTGATTAATTTAAATATTTCAAAACGATAATGATATCTAGGGATAAATATCACAGGGATTTATCCTTGAAGATTTTATCATGTTATAGATTTATGAGGGGCAATTTTGTTACTACAAAACCTTGAAAATAAAAAATGATAATTAAAATCTTTTAAAGCCAGTTTTTTTTCTAATTATATGGAAAAAAGTATTTGTTGCTAAACTAAAAGCAAATATAAAAATTTTGCTGAAAGCAAATTAATTAAAATTACATGAAAATTACAGTTGATAACAATATGGCATTTTGTTTTATATATATATAATTATGATGAAAATTCAGTCTGTAGAATTGCATGTGACTGAAATTTATTATTGAGACAATGGTAGATCTATGATTAAAGTTTCAGTCATGAAGTTTGAGAATAAGAAAGGATCTTGGAGATAAACCCCAACATTACTTGCTTTAATATGTAAATGAAGCTCAGTGTGATTAAATAACTTGGTAAAAGTTATAGCTCTTTAAAAGAAGAGTTAATACTAGAATTCAAGGCCATTCTTTTCTCCATATCATTAAACTTATTTATCTTTGTGAAAACAGATGCTGTGAACACTTTTATTTCTTTTTTTAATTTAACTGTAATAACAGCAACATTATAAGCACAATGCTCATTTTTATGGGAAATGAAGAACTGTTCTAAGTGACTTATATATGTTAATATATATTGTCTTCACAATAGCACTATGATGTAGATGTTAATATTATCTTTATTTTACTACTGAGACAAAATTTAAATACCTTGCATGAGCTCACATAGCTAAAAGTAGATCATGGATTGAAAACCAGGGAACTTATATCTATAGTTCATGCTAGAAATATAAAATAACTTATTAACCTTTATCTTGCAAAGACACATTCTATTTGAATATATTTTATAACTTATTTTTAAGTGAGGAAATAAATGATTGCCTCAATTTCTACGTCAAATATACATAGCAATAACTTTAAGAGAATGCTCTTGCTACAATGCATGTGAGTATCAGAATGAATGACTTGTCTGAAGTCATCAATATTGATCACTAAGACAGTTGCAAGAATGGATTGCTTATGTACTCCTTCAGTTTATTCTGTATATGGAGAAATTTTCATTTATTTTTGAAACTATAGTGTCAAGCCAAAATATATATTTAAATAATTCCGATATTAAATTACTTCTTTTAGTCAACACAATGGAATTAATTATAAGCTATTTTTCATATATTTGAAAATGACTATAAGAGTGACATTTAGTTTACAGTTTTTTCATGAGTATGACACAAAATAAGAAATAAGTCCTATTTTTTTTAGCTCATTTTAGTCCATGGAATCAATTGCTACTTTAAGTGTAATATTGGTATTGGTCAAATGATACTCTATAAAGATTATGTTTTATGTACCCTGTATTCATAGCAGCACAATTCACAGTAACAAAGACATAGAAACAACTTAAATGTTTATCAACAGATGACTGGTTAAAAGAAGCTGTAGTATATGCACTCAATGGCATTCTATGCAGTTATTAAAAAAAAAAAGATAGAACTGTTGCTTGTGCAAAAATCTGGATTGAACTTGAAGTGAATAAGTTTAGTGAATAGGCAAAAAAAACAAGAAACGCAGCATGGTTTCATTCAAATGTAGAATGTAAAAAAACCAAAACAAATGACTACAAATCTCAACAAAATATACAGGACACAAAACTATGGGTACCAGAGGGATGAAAGGTGATAGGGAGGGATTTAGGGAAGGGAGAAGTTAATAATGTGGTTTTAAAAACTGCTGGAATTCTCAAGTTAGGCATGGTGTAAAATGCACATACTGAGGTTCAAATTCAATATTCTAAAAAAACATATAATTATAAACAAAATAAATAATATAAGAATTTTGAAAATAAGAGATTTTTACATTGAAGCTGTCAAAATATTGATACATGGGAAAGAAATGTGTGAATAAGAAACAATCAGAGCAGCATTATACAGTGAATATGGAAAGGGTAAAGACAAATGCTTAATGCATAAAACTGCCCATGTAAATATACTGTTTCCCATACAATGATAGAGTAAACTCAAAATTATTATGTAAAATTGGAATGCATTTAGAATGTTAGATCTCTTACACATTGTCTTTTTGTCTATTTTGTTTCCAAATTGAGTTAAAATTCAGTAAGTTTATAATTAAGAACTAACTTAAAAAGAAATTGTAGGGAAAGAGTAGTGAGGGACAAGGCTGGATATTGCATAGGGAAACTAAAATACTCCATTTCCATTTTAGTGGATTATGAATTTTTTTAATTTGATATTTATTGACAATTTTGATTTGCAAAATAAATGTAAAAGAATCACCTTCCTCAAATATGACAACACAACAATCCCACCACCAAATTAACAAAAGTACTTCAACAGTGCCTGTTGGATCCCACCACCACTTGTTCCCACTTCTCAAACCTTCTCTACTCAGTTCTGTTGTTAATGTCCATGGGTTGGTCTTATGTATTCTGTTCCTTTGATTTGTTTCCTTTGTTCCACATATAAGGGAGCTCATATATTATTTGTTGTTCTCTTTCTGACTTATTTCATATAGTTTATTCCCTCTAGTTCATGTTGCTGCAAATGACAGGAGTTCATCTTTTACAAGACTGTGTAGCATTCTATTGCATATATATATATATATATATATATATATATATATATATATATATATATATATATATATATATATATATCTCACATCTTTTGACAATGGCCACTTAGGTAGTTTCCAATTCTTGACTGTTGTAAATAGTGCTTCCATAAACATGGGGTTGCATATAGCTTTGAAAATTAGTGGAGTATTTTTGGAAACAGCCAGAAGTAGGATTGTTAGATTACATGGGATTTAAATTCTCAATTTTTTTAGGAATCTCCATACAGCTTTCCATAAATAGCTCACCAATTGCACTCACACTAACAGTTTAAAATGGTTACCTTTTCTTCATGTATGCACCAGCATTTTTTTATACTTTTGGATAATCATTCTCAGTGTTTTGAGTGATATCTCATTGTAGTTTTGATTTGCATTTCCCTAATAATAAGAGAAGAAGAACATCTTTATATATGCTTACTGAGCATCTCTATGTCTTCTTTGGAGAAATGTCTATCCAATTGCTCTGCCCATTTTTGACTGGGCTGGTTGTCTTTCTTTTGTTGAGTTCTATGTACGCATCATATATTTTGGATATTAAACCCTTGTCAGACATGTGATGTGCAAATATCTTCTCCAAGTTAGTAGGTTTTATTTTGTTTTTGGTAATAGTTTATATCACTGAGCAGAAAATTTTTAGTTTGATGTAGCTCCACGTGTTTATTTTTCTGGTATTACATGTAAGTTTCTAATCGATTTTGAATTAATTCTTATGTTTAGTGTTAGAGAATGTTCTAGATTCATTTGTTGTGAATGGCTGTCTAGCTTTCCCAACACCATTTATTGAAAAGACTTTCCTTTTTCCACCATATATACTTGGCTTTGTCATAAGTTAACTGATTATATTTGTGAATCTATTTCTGGTGATCCAGTTCTATTCCACTGACTATGACTCTGTTTTTGTTCCAGTGTCTTATGGTTTTGATCATCATTGCTTTGCTGTATAGCTTAAGATATGGAAATGTGATACCTACACTTTTGTTCTTTTTTTTCTTCTCATGACTGCTTTGGATATTTGGAGTCTTTTGTTATTCCATTAAATTTTTGTGTTTTTGTTCTAGTTACTTGAAAAATGTCAGTGGGAATCCGATATAGATTGTATTAAAATTGTATTTTGTTTTAGTTATATGACCATTTTAACAATTTTAATTTTTCCTAAATATAGACATGGAATATCTTTCTCTCTTTGTATTTTTTTAAGAAAGTCTTGGCATGTCCTCATCGAGTAGCAGTTGGGTCAATCACGTTCAAATGAGTGCATGCCACATATTGCTGGGTTTGAGTCCCAGGTCTGGGAAGACGCAACCAGTGAGAACAACTAAGTAAAATGTAGTTTTCATTCCTCTTATTGTTTCCTGCTTGCCTGCCTACTCAACTTCATTCCTGGCTCCACCTTTCCTTTAAAAAAAAAGAACATCTTATACTTTCCATTGTATAGGTCTCTAATTTCCTTTGTTAGATTTGTTCCAGGGTATTCTTTTTTTCTATCAGGAATTGGATTTCTTTTTTTACATCATTCTCTTTTATTATTTTGATTGCATGTAAATATGAAATGCATTTTGGTATATCAATTTTGTATCTTACTATTTTACTGTACTCACTGATTAATTTTAGTAAATTATTGATGGGTTATTTAGAGTTTTCTACTTATACTTTTATAGCATCTTCAAATAGTGGCAGTTTTAATTATTTTCCTATTTGTATTTCTTTTATTTCTTCTTCTTGCTTAATTGTGCTGGCTAACACCACAAATATGATAGTAAATAGCAGTGGTGAGAGTGCATAACCGTGTCTAATTCCTGATCTTGTAGGGTAGAGAACTTTCAGTTTATATGTTGGCTGTGTATTTATTACATAAAACATTATATACATTTAGATATGCTACTCCTATCCCAATTTTACTTAGAAATTTATCATAAATGGGTGCTGACCTTTGCCAAATAGTTCACTGCATGTATTATTATTATCGTATTTTTTTCTTTGATTATTTTTCATGTGGTGCATTATATTATTTGCTTTCTGTGTAGCAAACCATCCTTGAACACCTGTGCTAAATTCCAATTGGTCATGATCCTCTTGAATGATGGGTTCAATTTACTAATATTTTACTGAGGAATTGTGCATCTATGGTCATCATATATATTGGTGTATAAATTTCTTTCTTGGAAACATACTTGTCTATCTTTGGTATCAGTATAATAGTGGCTTCATAAAGTGTTTGGAAGTGTTGCCCACTCTTCAATTTTTTGAATACTTTGAGAAGTATTGATGTTTATATTTCTCTGAAGGTTTGGTAAAACTAGTGAAGTTATCTGATGCTGAGCTGTTATTTTGGGGAGGATTTTTTTACTAGTTTTTCAACTTCATTTTTTGTGACAGGTCTTTTTAGATTTTCCACTTCTAGATTCATATCACTGTAAGCTGTATGGTTTAAGAAATATGTTCATGTTCTCTAGTGTGTTTAATTCATTGACATATAGTCATTCATAGTAGTCTGATAATTTGTATTTCTGAGGTATTCATTTTACTTTTCCTGTTTTTATTTTAGATTTTAGTTATTAGATTTTTCTTCTTTTTTTTAGTGACCCTGGCCAAAGGTTTGCCAATTTTGTTTATTGTTTAAGAACCAGCTTTTGGTTTCATTGAGCTTCTGAACTGCTTTTTAGATTTCTGGGTTGTTTATTTAAGTTCAAATTCTTATTATTTCTTTCTACTAACTTTTACATGTAATTGTTCTTTTCCCATTTGCTTCAGAAGTAGGGTTAAACTGCTTATTTGCAACTTTCTTTTTTCTTGAGGCAGATTTGGATTGTGATAAATTTCCCTCTTAGTGCTACTTTTGCTGCATCCCATAGTTCTGATAGCTTGTGTTTTTTTTTCCTTCTTTGTCTTCATGCATTTTAAAATTTCTCCTTTTATTGCCTCTTGTACCCAAGAGGCATTTAGAATCCTGGGTTTTATAGCCTCCATATCTTTTCAAATATCTCATATTTCATTTTGTTATTGATTTCTTGTTTTATGCTGTTGTGATTGGAGATATTTTGTATGATTTCAATATATACATACATTTGTTTAGACATGTTTTGTTTCCAAATGTATGTTCTATCCTTGAGAATACTGCATAAATATCTGAGCAAAGTGTGAATTCTGCGTATATTGGAGGAAGTATATGGCTTTTAAACCTATTCTATTTTGTTACTTAAAGTATTGTCACAAACAGGGTATTGCCTTACTTTTGAATATCTGCCTGGTTGATCTGTTCATTATTATAAGTTTAGTGACAAAGTCTCCTATTAACTTTTGCATTAGTATCTCTGTCTCTCTTTAGCTCCATTAATAATAGTTTTATGGAATTATTTCTCTTTAATTTGGTGCATATGTATTAATGAGTTTTTTTTCTTATTGTTGAACTTAACTCTTAATCATTATATAATACCCATCTCTATCTTTTATTGCATTCTTTAGTTGGAAGTTTACATTAACTGATGCAAGTATGACTGTTTCTGCTTTTTGTTATCATTTGCCTGTGTAATTACCTTCCAACCATTGACTTTAAGTCTACGTTTAACTTTTGAATGTTGATGAGTCTCCTTAATGCAACAGAAAAAGAGTTATGTTTTGAAATACATTTGACTACTCTATGCCTTTTCATTAGTGAGTTCAATCTATTAACATTTAGGGGGATTATTGATATGAAATGATTCATTGTCATTTTCTATTTTTTTTCTGGGTGTTATTGCAGATGGTAGCTGTTTTCTCTTTCTCTTCTTAGGTGTTTTGAAAGTATTTATGTTGTGTTTGGATTTCCTTTTTATTTTCTTCTTTGTTTTTCCCCTCGAGCTGCTTTTGAGGTTCCCTTGGATTCATAAATGTTTCCATGCTTATAATCCATTTTTCTTGGAAAACAGGTTAATTTTGAGCTCATTCTAAGAGATCACATTTTACTCTTCTCCTTCCCACATATTATATTTTGATCTTGTGTTGACTTTAATGGAATTTCTTTTCATTTTATAGAGCTTCCTTTATTATTTTTTGTAAATCTGGTTTCATGGGCATGAATGTTTTCAACTTTTGCTTTTCTATAAAATGCTTTATCATTCCTTTATTATTAAGTGATAGTTTAATAGGGTAGTGCATCCTTGGTTAGAAATCTTATTCTTCCAGCATCTTGAATATATAATACCATTCACTTCTGGCCTGTAAAATTTAAACTGAGTAATCTTCTGACAGTCTTATGGTGTCTCTGTATCTAAATTATTTTTCTCTAGCTGCTTTTAAATTTCTCTCTTTATCTTGGATGTCTGACATTTTAATGATGATATGTCATGGTGTAACTCAGTTTAGGTTTCTTTTATTTGGAACTACTTGAGCTTCCTGGATCTGAAGATTTGTTTCCTTCCTCAGGTTAGGAAAATTCTCAGATATAATTTTTCCAATATGGTTTCTGCCCCTTTCTCTCTCTCTTCTCCTTTTAGGACTCCTATGATATGAATGCTATTCTTCTTGATGTAACCATAGGTCTCATATGCTGTCTTCATTTATTTTAATTGTTTTTCACTTTGCTGGTCTTCTTGAATGTGTTCCACTGCCTGTCTTCTAGTTCATTGATTTTATTATAGGTTCTTTTAAGCCTACTGTTGATCCCCTCCATTGTTTTCTTTACCTCAGATACTGTGTTTTTAGCTCCATGAATTCTGTTTGAAACCGACTCATATTATCTCTATCTTTGTTATATTTATCTTATTTTCTTTCATTGTTTTCCTAATTTTAGAATCATTAAGTTTGTTGCTTTAGAGTTTTGTTCTGCAATTCACCTAAGTCTGTTACATTCAAATTTTCACCTAAGGTTTTGTTTTGGTTCATTATTTAGCATTTATTTCTCTGTCTTCAATCTGTATGTCATTCTGGGTTTTTTTTTCTGTGGGTTAGCCTTTGCTGATATAAAGACCTTGTGCTCGGATATTAAGTTGCACACAATAGACCTGGATGGTGGTCTAGAAAGATTGATTTCTATTAATTGTGTGATATAAACATTCATCAGATTTTTCAAGTTCTGGGGTAAGCCCTGTGTTTGAGGCTTAAAAGTCCAACCTACAGGGTTAGAGTTGTGTAGAGAATGCAGAGACTTCCCCCAGATTCCAGGACAACAAACTCCAAGAAGAGAGACCCAGAGTTATGAGCCCAAATCACAAGCTGATTTCAGTCCTAACACAACCCACTGAGGAGAGATATCCAATAACTTATCTTTTCTGGTGAAAGTCTCTTAGTTCTACAGAGGAGTGGAAATCACAGCATGGGGTGGTAAATAAGGTCTCAGGCCTTGGGTTCGAATTTCAGAAGTTACCAAGCAGATAAAAAGTTGTTCAGCTATAGAAGCTGGTTGGTGAGAGCTGGCATTTTGATGGAACCCTTCCAATTATTTTCCCCATGAGAGGGGTAGAATTGGAATGCTACTTGCTAAAAACCATTGAACTATCCACAGGTGTGCTGTTGATCTTGCTGTCTTTTGCAGCTTGAGGAAAGGCAACTGTAAACGCCAATATTTCCACACAAGTGTACTAATTGCAGAGAAGATAGGACCTCATCAGGATCATTTCCAGTTCACAGGGAGGCTATTCCACTTTCCACCCCATAAGTCCTACTTCTTTGACTGAAAGCCAGTTCCCATGTATGGGGACACTGACTGTGGGAGAAAGCCCTTAACTTAGAGTGATCTTTTCACTGGTCTCTTCCTTCAGCCAAAGAGTCTCCAAACAAGGTGATATGACAGCCAGGCATATAGGTTTATCTATCTTACCACTTATATAATTGTGTGTTCCCTCTCTTTGTGGTGATATTTGTCCCATTTTTCTTTGAAGATCTTAATTGCTAAATTGGACCCATAACCTCAATGGGTAACGAATTAGAAGAATGGATTAACTCACTTTCTCTCTAGTTATTTAAATTCACAGAACCTGATAATATTTAAACATTATTTTTTATTGAAATATATGAACATGTACTTTAATCAGTAGTGTTTATTAAAAATTTATCTAGCCTTATGGAAAACTTGGAGGTCAAGAAATTAAATCTACATACAAGTCAAAATGTGAGGAAATTTGTAGGCCTGGAGAGGTCAATGTCTATCGGTACTCTATGTTTAAAGAAGAAAGAGCAATGTGGACTAGGGGATAATAGAGAATTAAAAGTGAAATCATAATGAAATATGTTGGAAAACAATGACTTGCATTGCATGGTTCCACAATGTATCTTTATTTATAGTATGCAAGCCTTTTTGATATTTTAAAAAAAGACAAGCATACAGATGTCTATTAAGATATTTACACTATACCCTTCAGTCAATTACTGAAGTTTATGGAGGATAAATAATTTTTATCATGATCATATTCTTCATACTAATGGTATAAAGATTATAATAGTGGTAAATCAGAAGAACATGGTAAGAACCCCACATTTCCATCAATTGTAGATGACATACTTAAAACTATTATTAGTAGTCAGTTTAGTATACTATTTCTTCATAATTTAGTACCTTTGATACAGTACATTTATTTATATAGAATTTCCATGAAATTTATTGAAATCATTTGTTCTTACAGAAATGGTTTTGCTGTATGATACTATTTAAGTATAAAAATACACATTTTCTTTCTTTCAGAGAATATCAAGCAGTATGCTTTCTAATTTAAATTTAAAATGAGGGTAAATTTGATTGTTCTCCCTGAAGTAATAAGTTACTTGTCTCTTACAAATATTTAGTACATAATATTTTATAGAGCTAGTGTAATAAAATATGATTGACTGCTAAATTGCAAATTCTTCTGTCATTTCACTATATTCTTGCTTGTCCCCTGTCTATGAATTGGTTACCTCAAGCATCTTTTCACATTCCTGGGTCCATGTATAGTTCAAGAGTATCTTCTCCTTGCTTAGATCAGCACTGTCAATTGAACTTTCTGCAATGCTTAAAATAAATCTATAATATTCAATGTCCTTTAATGTTGCCCTTAGTCATTTACTTGTTGAACACTTTAAATGTGCCAAGTTCAACTAAGCAGTTGAAAAAATTATTATAAGTTCTATGGTTATATATGGTAAGGAATACTATATTGAAATGCTTGGTACCAACCAAATGTTTATAGTCTAAATAAGAATATAGTGTGGAAAAGAAACATTTTTCGGGCATAATCCCCTTTGATTCTAAATGTTTATTATTTTACTACCCATAATGTCAAATACTGATGCAAATAACTGTGAGTAGCACTGGTGATTGTTTTCCAGAGTTGACAGTTTAAAGGACGAATTAACACAGCATATGATCATAATTTCCTAGAATGAGTAACAATTTATAACAAATGTGAAAAAGTTCTGGTTGTGATAGCTCATTCTATTATGCCCATTTAGAAGTTTATTGTCTTTGGAAAGAAAAAAAAATAGTCTTTCAGTGGTTTAAAAATATTTATTTGAATAACAGAAAATGTGAGGTCAATATTATACATTTATCAGCTACATAGAAATGGTAATTAATTTTTTTTTAAATAACCATTTTCACATATTTAAAAATATGCTTCAAGTTAAAATAATCACAACTTAAGTTTTAATTCTTAACACACAAAAAAATTTTGGGAGGTAAAGTCCCACAAATACTTTGAACTTTCAGAACCTAATAAGAAGAATGATGATTTTCTTTAGCAAACTCTTTTCTAAAACCAATGTAAAATAAAATTTTGAGAAGATAAATTTAAATATTATTTCAAACCTTCATAAATAAGCAAAGTCTAAAATGTATCTTTCATTAACCATGAAATAGTCAAATTAATAAAAATAACAATGATTGAAAATGTCTAAAATAAAATGTTTTTGGTATATATATATATATACATATATACTGATGTGAAACAAAACAAAATTATTGCATTTTGGGACTGCTTAATATGAAATAAACCCTGTTTACATCACTTCCATTTCAACTGCTTAATGTGATGGCATTTCTGTTAGCAATTTTTATGTTGGACACACACAAATTTATTACAAGAACATATACTTGCAGTGAAGCATTATCATTTTAAACATAAAGATAAATTATGTCATGAATATTCCACAATTGGGTTTTGGCTCAGGTTTGTTAGAAGAATAAAAACTATTCAACTCTTTTGAGATAAAAATTGTATATTCTTAATGCCCCATTTGACAGAAACGTAAAGATATTTTAGGTTAATGTACTGTTTCATTCATGAAAAGATATAAAATTACACTTCTAATGTGCTAGTCTATCTATATGTTGAAGAATATCTCTTTACTTGTGGGAAATGAGGGTTAATGATAAAAGGAATTATTTTTAATGATTTTAAGAATTTGAGTGGGATTCACAGTAATTCAAAGAGAGAAGCAAGATAAAAAGCAAAGGTAATTTTAAATAAGAAGCAATAAATATTTTGAAAAGATACAAGACTAGTTTGTACATTTTAATATTTTCTGTACTTACAAGTGAGACAATTCATAATGGCAGTAGCTGCAAATAAAGAGCGTACTTGAAATAAATACTTGTCAGAATTGTTTAGATCTTTTAGTAGAGCACAATATATGAAACGATGAACATGCCAAGTTTTGTATCTCTTCTATTGCTTTTGGAATCTTTGCCAGTCCTTGCAGCAATATATTTAAAAAAATAAAGCTTAAAACAGTAAATTTGGAAACCTAAAGTTCCAATAAACTTTTGTATAAGCACTTATGTATTTGGAAGACTGTTTATGCACTGCTCAGTTGAATATAAAGGTCTATTAATTTTTTGCTATATATTTGAAATAATTCATTTGTATTCTGAGTTTATAAAGTGTGATTAATCTATACATTATTTCAATTGAAAATGTTTTATGGAAGATTAACTTTATACCCTAGAGTATATTTTTGAAAAACTAAATATTCATGTTTATATGGATTTTTATCAAGAAAAATCAAATTTTATGTCCATTTTAAGCATTTTGAAATATATTAGTAGTATTGAAACAGTACACCCAAATACCTTTTCAAAAATTAGCATTTCTTGAATTTAGCAAAGTGTTTTTGACAGCTCAAATTGAAATTTGAATGAATACTATTACATTATTATTTGGATTTAAAAAAATGTATTTAGAAAAGTTTGAATTTTTAACATATAAAGAATTCAATGTTTTATCCATGATGAAAATCGGAGAAGTCAAAGAAAACTTTGGAAAACAATTCAAAGAATGATAGAAGAACTCAGCAAAATAAGTCATTTGGCTCAAAAGTATAATTAAGGAGCAGAAGGAAGAAATAGATGTTTCACAAAATAAACTAACAGCAATTAAGGAGGTAAATAATGCATTAAATAAGATCAAGAGTACCCCCCAAAGGTATATTAGCAGAGTTAACCAACTGGAGGGAAGGATCAGTAATCTGGATAATAGAAATATAGATAAGAGTCAGGTGGAAGACAAGATACTACATGTAAAAGTATATCAAGAAGCATGCTCTTGTGGAGCAGTGGTTTGGTTAGTTGCCTCCTATGAAGCAAGCCATACACATGGGTTCCATTCCTGGGTCTTTTGGTAAAACAACCAGTGTGAACAACTACATAAAAATAAAATAAAATGCATCTTCCTCCTCTCTCTTCCTGCCTGCCTTCCTACTTGCTTTCATTTCTGCTGCCCCTCTTTAAAAAAATATGGATAAACACCCCAAGAACTATCCAGCTCCACTAGGAAAGGCAGTAGAAGTGTAATGGTTATAGCAGAAGGTGAACAGGAAGAAAAGAGAACAGAGAACATATTCAAAGAAATAATCACTGAAAAATTCCCAAACCTGGGGAAAATAAGGAACATATAAATCTACAAAAACCATCAAAACTCTCAGGTATCTAAACATAAATACACCTACACCAAGACAGAGTTGTGAAATTATCAAAAGTTTAAGACAAAAAATTTTAAAGGTGTTCAGTGGAAAACAAAAGCAAGTGATAAATAAATGTATTCCCATTAGGTTATCATCAGAATACTTAACAGAAGCCCTATAGACCGGGAAAGAATAGAACATTTTCAAATACTCCAAGGTAAAAACTGCCACCCAAGAATACTACATTCTGCAAAACTCTAATATGAGGGAGAAGCAAGGATTTTTCAGAAAAAAACAAAAACTGAAGGTATTTACTGACACACTTCCCCTACAAAAATATGCTAAAAATGTCTCTTCTATCTAAATCAAAAGAAGGAAGTTTACAAAAAGCTAAACAAGGTAATAAATACACAAAACCAGAAAACAAAGTAAAAAATGGCAGTAACAACTCCTGAAATAACAATAATTATTTTAAATGCAAAAAGAATGAATTCATCAGTTAAAAGGTACAGAATGACTAGATGGATGAAAAAACAAAGTCCAACTATATGCCTTTTGTAAGAAATTCACTCAATATTTTGAGAAAATAATTACTCTTAAAGTTGAGGCATGGAGATACGTATTCCAAGCCAATGTGAATTTAAAAAAAAAGCATCTGCTATACTCATCTCAGTTAAGGTAGCAAAACGAAAGTCAACCAAAGATAAAGATGACCATTATATAATGATAAAGGGATCAATAAAAGAGGAAGACATAGCATTTATCAATATGCATGCACCCAATAAAGGACCTCCCATAATATCAAGAAAATATTAGCAGATATAAGGGAAATCTGACAGCAAGAAAATAACTGTAGGGGACTTTAACTCTCTACCCTCAGTAAAAGATGATTCAGACAGAGAATAAAGAAACAAGATTTTTAAACAGCAAATAGGATGATAAGGATTATATATATAAATATATGTATATATATGAAGTATATACATACAGACAGATACAGACAGAGATAATTTTAGACTAAAATGATAGACTATGAAATCTTTTCAAGTTTTCAAGTGCTCAAGTATCCTTCTCCAGGATAGACCATATTTGGGTCACGAATCAATTCTCAATAAACTTTCAAAGACTCAAATCATATCGAGGATCTTTTTGGATAACAACAGACTTAAACAGAGATCAACCAAAAGAGGAAGGGGATGAAAAATACAAAAGAGTGGAGATTATATAATAGGTTATTGAATAACTTTTGTGCCAATGAGGAAAGCGACCTGAAATTTAAAAAAGCAAGGGTTTAAATGCAAATGAAGACATGAACTATCAGAATCTGTGGGATGCATCAATATTAGTAATAACAGATAATTTTAAAGCAATATACCTCAGGAAACAAAAGGAATCACAAAAAAAGTCTAAACCTTCATCTAAAGGAACTAGAAAAAACAAGAAAAAACAACCCACAACCTAGTAATAGGAAGGAAATAATAAAACTTAGAGCAGAAGTCAATAAAATAGAAATTAAAAAATTTTCAAGAAAAGCAATTAAATTAAGACTTTGCTTTTTGAAAATAAATAAAATAGACAGATCATTA
Source organism: Solenodon paradoxus (assembly GCA_004363575.1). NCBI lineage: Eukaryota > Metazoa > Chordata > Mammalia > Eulipotyphla > Solenodontidae > Solenodon > Solenodon paradoxus. The sequence goes on from RJWH01003525.1 coordinate 37,307, forward strand.
ACAAGATTCACAAAGGGGAAAGAGAAGACAAATCAGAAAAGAGAGTAGAAATCACAACAGATAAAATAGAAATACTGATGACTATAAGATAATACTATATACACTTGTATGGCAGGAAATTGGATAAGCTGGAATAAGGGACAAGTTCTTAGAAATATAATATTAACAATTGTCAGTAAGAAATAGAAATCTTTAACACATCAATCACAAGCAAGTTTGTTAAAATAGTAAATAAAAATCTCCCCCGAAACTGCATCTAAATTTTGGGATAATCTTAAGCGAAGAAGTTAGAGACCCTTACTCTGAGAACTTTAAGATTGATAAAAGGAATAGAAGTTGACACAAAGAAATGGAAAGGTAATTGATGTGCATGGATGGAAGAATTAGCATCTTACATAAATTAATATAACAATTTAATGCTATTCTCATCAAAATTCCAAAGGTATTCTTCACAGAAACAGAGCAAAATAATCATGAAACTTATGTGGCCCTACAAGAGACCCTGAATAACAAAAAACAATCCTGAGTGGAAAAAGTGGCAGTGTCATGCTCCTTGACTTCAAACTCTACCACTAAACAATAATAATCTAGTCAGCTTGGTATCAGAAAAGAAAAATAGTGCACAATGGGATAAAATATAGAGTCCAGAAACAAACTTAAACATACATGGACAATCAATCTTCAACAAAGGAGCCAAAGGTTCTGTGAAAACCTTCATACAAAATCACTTCTTAACACATACACAAAAATTAATACAAAACAGATTAAAGACTTAGCTATAAGGGCAGGAACCATAAAATACACAGAAGGAAACACAGGCAAAACACTACAGAGTATAGACCTATACCCTGTAAAAAGAGAAGTTTTTAGGAACTTAAATCCAATAGCAAAGGAAATAAAATCCAAAATAAAAGATGGGATTACATTGAACTAAAACATTTCTTCACAACCAAAGAAACATCATAATAAAGATATTACTGACTGGGAGAAGGTATTTGCACATTTTATGTCTAATAAGGATGTATATTCAAAATATATAAAGATATATGTAAATATATATAAAAAGCTCATAAAACTCAGTAAAAAAGAAACAGACAAACAAATAAAACCCTCTAACAATACGATTAGAAAATAGGCAGATGATCTTCATAAACTCTTCTTTAAGAAGCACATACAAATGACAAAGAGGCACATGAAAAGATGTTCTGTCTCTCCTCATTAAGGAAATACAAATCAAAACAACAATGAGACACCACCTCACACCAGTTATAGTATATAAAAACCCCAAAAGAAGTGCTGGAGAAGATGTGGGAAAAATGGAATCCATACGCTGTTGATGGGAATGCAAAATGACACAGATATTATGGAAAGCAGCATGGAGATTGCTAAAAAAATTGAGAACGGAAATCTCTTATGATCTAGTTATTCCTTTGCTGGATATTTACCCTAACAATGCTTATTTCAGAGCATATTAACCCCTATATTCATTGTATAAATATCTACAATAGCCAAGAGCTGGATGCATCTTAAGTGCCCATCCACACATGAGCAGATAAAGATGTTCTATACATATATGTATTTATATATATATTTTATTTACATATAAATATATATTTATATACATGTATGTAATGGAATACTTTGTAGCTATCGAAAGACGAATTCCTGCCACTTGAAGCAAGAGGGATACACCTGGAGGGAATTATGCTTAATGAGATAAGCTAGAAGGAGAAAGACATTCTATCATATGCTGTCATTCATATATGGTGTATAGAGATAACAAGCAAATGAATGGATTGAATTAAACAAAAATAGACTTAAAATAAATCGAGCAACAGAGTTTTATTAAAAAACTAAAACAAACCACTCATTGCAAAAAGAGAATGGTGTTAATATTAAAGTAAAAACTGAAATAATGGTGAACCTATAATATTATATATAGATGTTTATTTACTATCATGCATGTCTCAAACTAAGTTAATGTTGTGATTCAATAGTCCTTCCATAGAATTATAAACAAATTTATCAAAGTAAAACACTAACAATAAAGGAATTTAGAGGAAAAATCTGAAATAATGATTCACTGTAGGTTTGAGAGGATTTATAAATTAATAAACATTTTTATATATTAACTTGGAAGAACAAGGGCAAATACTAGAATACTAATACCTATCATTTGTCTTTGAGTAGTTTGTAAATCTGTATTTTATGTTACAGATAAGATTTCTTCATGAAAACCAGGTTGAACTCAAAGATGCATTACTGAACAAATTAATAACAGGCAAGAAGTGCTAGTTAACACCTCAATGTTAATTTGTTTTTAATGTTAGAATTTTTGCATAATTGCATTTGTCATAAATTAATGTATCATAGCTGAAGATTCCAAATGTAGCCTGTTCATGTCCCATTTGTAGTTCAAATGTTATTCTGTTGATTTATTCATTGATGTCTTCATTTTCATCCAATTTGTTTGATTTTAAGTTGACACCAAATAAAAATTACAGAAATGACACTACAATATGCAAAAAAGAGAGTTGAAGAGAAAAATAGATTTTTACTGAATCTTTAGGTTGAATCACCCACTATTAGTCACTTGATAAAGCGGCAAGATAAGCTTTTAAAAATTTTCTGTTACTTTTTCTTTGTTGTGTATGATCTCTAGTTACTTAATGTTGATTTATATCACCTCAAGTAATCTTATCCAGAAGAGTTTGTTTCTCTGGGTAGATGAATGAAGAAATTAAAGATGAAAGTTATCTTCACATTCCTTGCAACAGTACTTTGATGGATACTATTCATTTTCTGATAGCTAATATCATTCCTTGATTTACTTTTGGACTATCAACTGTGATTTTTTTCCAATCACAATCTTCAAGATTCTGGTGAATATCTTATTCATTTTAAACTGTTGATTTTATTTCATGAGTAATTTTGATAAACTAGCAGCTGACTCAAAAATATATTAATTTTTTTTTTGTTTAGACCTATACTGTTTTAATAATTCATGGGAACAAGAATTTTTAAATGTTGCCTTATCCTCATGTATCTAAAAATCAAAATGAGCTATTCAACAAATACCTAGCGAAGTCATGAATTATTTCAATATATACATTTTAAGAAACCACATTTTGTAAACAAGTGACTAAAGTTATCATAACTCAATCTTCTGTTATTAAACATCAACTTTCTCTACCTTTCAAATTCTTTGATTTTATAATTCTGTAACACCTTCATCATTTCACATCTATGTAATAGATGGCAAGTCTGTGCTTTCTTTCTGTCTCTCTTTGTAAAAAAATTGTAAACAATTTTTCTTTATATGTGGAGCAACTTTGACTAGGTAATATTATACCTTCTAAATACATGATCTTACAGAGTATAAATTTTGAAGCTAATTCATATTTGATGCGAATATTTATTATAAAATCAGTTCCTATATATTCATATATACCGTATAGTTATAAAGAATAAATGAGATAACTGATCTGAAATCACAGAGCAATTAAAATGCTATACTAAATGGAAATATTTTTTAACTTTTGTGTATATAAGATATTTTAATTATGATGCATCTGAAAATATATTAAAATATATTAAATATATTAATATATTTATTAGTTACTGAAATAATGATGTGATGATAAATGAGCATTATTTTTTACATACAGAATATATCTCTTTGTTAATTTGTGAAATCATTTTTCAAATGGTTTTTAAATCATGTATCAAAAATCCATAAAAATATATAACCAAGTCTTCATAAATTGTCTTATAAGTGCTGTTGGTGCATTGATTATTAACAGATTTGAGACCTTGTTACAGAAGACTGTTCTGAAATGTTAGAATGAATTTGAAAAGTTAAACATTTTAGAGAACCATGGTATCCATTTCTCAGAGAAAATTAGACCCTCATGTGAACATTAGAACTGTATATTTTACATTATGAGACATTAAAGTAGTACAATGGGAGCCAAGTAACAATGTTGGGAACTACAGATATTTCTTACTTTATGCAACACCTAAATACAAGCTATTTTAACAATTTGTTTATGTAGCATGAAAACACTCATATAGAACTAACTTAAATAAATCAACAATCAAACACACTCTAATGAGTAAAATATATTAGGTATGTCAGGAAAGTCATGCCTTGGAATTCTGCTGATGAACCGTGTAATCATCACTTCCACGGTTTACAATCTGTAGAATTGCATATTAAGAAGGTTTATTTCCCCTACCTACTTACCATTTTGAAGCTAAATTACTCAGACTATAAAGTTAACTTGTGTTTTTGCTTTTCTTGTGCTAAAATTTCAGAGTTGCCCATTATGTTCCCACCTTTGCTTTCTCTGATCATTATGATTCTTTCCCTCCTCTTAACTATGACTATTGGCTCCCAACAGCTATGTATTGCCTATAAAATACATCAATTAAATAACTTTGGCACTACTGAAACTTGTAGACAATTGTAATTCTTTGTGTCTGCTTTCATTGTGCTTCCTCTAACAATTTCCAAACAAATGTTAGTCGACTGTAAGACTGTGCCATATGGTAGAAGAGAAAATAATATTTAAGATGATCTTATCATTTGTTCTTGAGAGAGTAAATTAGACCTAATTAAAGTTATGTTTGTAGGAGCATTTTCCCTCAGTGTCAGAATTTAATTCATCATGCTTCCATAAAACTAATCGGTAATTATGTGTATACATTTTAGTGGCTTAATTTCTGTATGGGTCATTCAAAGAATTAATTGCAGCATTTAAAATAAACACTTCTTTAAATCTAAAGACAAGAATGAATTTTTAAGTGTAAGGTAAGTGTAAGGGTTGGAATGGAAATATGGACATTGAGATTTTTAACCACATGTTTAGATTCCTGAAAGTCAAAGTTAAGTGCGTTTTGCACTGAATTAAAGACATTCTGGAATATTTATTTTATCAAATATAAATGATTTGAGGGCAAGATTTGGTATGCTTTATTCACTGATGTAATTTCAGTGCCTGGAAGAATGCCTAGCATATAAACGTTGCTTAGTAAATGTTTGTTAAATAAGTTACTAAGTCTTCATAAATTCACTTATTCTGAAATAGAGGGTAAATATCACATTTAGATTTATAACATATGTTCGATTTTTAGAAATTATGTCTTTTAATTTTTTTCTATTTTTTAAAACCTCCAAAAATTTTCAAGTTATGGGAAACATTTTAAGATGTATTATTTGATGATGTTATTGAAAATATAATAGAACAGGTTTAGAATGGATTGAGAAAGGAAGATGGCTAGGAATTAGACCACTTTCTTAACGTGAAACGGAATAACATACTTGCAATGCTTAAAAAAGTATTGCAGTATTCTGCTGAATATAATAAGGTGATTATTGCATTATATTACACTGTAATACCTAAGGGTAAGGTTAGTTTTAATTTCATTTGTCACTGTTCTATTTTTAATTTTGCTTATGTTTGCATGCTATTTATAAGCTTATGCACACACTCAATATTTTTAGCTGGCCTAGATTCACAGTGTACAAGACACATATTTATGCATATTAAATCATGTAACTATAAATGAGTTATTTTATTTTCACATTCATAAAGAAGTATAAGACCAATATTTCATAAGAGAATGAACCTTGAGAAGGTTTCTATATTGCATAAACCCAATGTGCATCATTGAACAAGTGATGCTAAAAATATCACAAACATTCTTCTTATATTGTTTACTAGGTCAGAGACTGTCTCCAACATTGACATTATTCACTATTATACTTAAAGTAGTTTTATAAATGCCACAAACTGCTCAACATAGGAAAGTGGTTAAATAACACTTAATTTTTAAGTTCTGTGATAAAGTATAAAATGAGATGATTTAAGTTTAGTGTATTTATTGGTTCCATTTGTGGTCTATGTCATATAAATTCTAGCAGCAAATAAATATTTTCTACTACTGATTGCAAATAGGAAAGTTTTTCCCCACGTTTATCTTCTAATCCATCCATATGTATATTTTTTAAAATGCAGCTTAACAGCTGTACAGTGAGAAAAATCTTTAAATGATACATTGGCATAATCAAAGCACTATATCCATATAAATTTATTTATTTTTTATGTATCCTGTTTTTAGAATTATTACTAAAATTGTGTTAGTGCTACTGATTACCAATAAATATTGAAAACTTCCTTAATTAGATACCCTTGGGCATTAATAATTTTCTGTGGTGGATCTTTTAATGATCGATGATCTTTTAAAATTTCTGAATGCATTAATAGCTACATGAATCCATATTTGATTATAAAATTATAATATCTATAGCACTTAGTTCAAATGTAATATAAATTTAATTTTTGTTTATATAATGCTAACTACAAATTAGATCAAGAAGGGCATTATTAGTGTTTTAAGATTATAGATATTGAAAGATACATAATATAGAAAACTGAGTCTATCTCAAACAAATCAAATTGAAAACAGGAATTGAGAATAAAAAAGGAAATTGAAAAATATCTGTTAGTTATAAGAAAAATAAATTCCTTGTTGAAATTTATCATGAAGAACTAAAGAACTGAAATAATTTTATAGATTTCAGTGAATGAAAAATAATAAATAAGGGATTAAAACAGTCATAAAGATTGTTTTTGACCTATTGTTTTAACTTTGTAAAGTGAATTTAAATGCTCTCCTTTATTTTATATCTTAATCAAGCTGTTCCTTATAGTTAGGTAATTTTTATGTTAGTTTATAGTTGTGAAAACTATTTTCATATACAATATATAAACATAGATTTTCAGAGTTGAGATGTACTCTAGTTCAATTCTCCCACTGACTGTCTGGATGTTATTTATTGAATCATAAATATGTAGATCTAAATCAGTGGTCCACTTTCTATTTCAGTACCACCAAAATGTGAAATTCACTATCTCATGAAAACCCACTTTTTCCTTCAGAATGCATTAATAAACTGTTGTTTATACTAATCTGAGAGCTAATTCCCTGAAGTATACACCTAGTGCTATTCCTCTTGTCCAAAAAGAAAACATTAATCCCTTTTTTTTCACATATCTCTTCCTATATTTAAGCATTTGTCACATCAGACTCTTTTTCACTCTCAAAAAATTTTTTTAAGCCTAAACTTCCCAACTACCTCTTCTGCCATGATTCTCTGTCTCCTTTTATCTAGATCAGTTTTTAGGTTTTGTTGCCCAGAACTGAATACATGGAATAGTGTATAAAACACAGATTACCAACAGAATTGCAGTGAAAGGCATATTATAACAAAGAATAATTACTGTATATTTTGTGATTGATAATAAATATCCCTTTAATTTTTCATTGAATTTAATATTTTAGATTGTTATCGTAACTTTTGACTGTTTATTATTATATTTTTATGTTTTACTAATGACGAATAATTTTACAAATACTCTGGGTCTTTTATTTACTATAGGTATTCTTGTCTTATTTCTAAAATTTTAATGCAAATTACACAATTTAAATTGATAACATTTTTCAAGAGCTTCTTTTAACAGTGTCAATTGATCTAATATCTCAATTTACTATTAGTTTAAAGTTGCACATTTAGTTGATTAGTATTTAATAGTGGACTTTAACATTTTTTCTTCCTCTTCTTTTTTCTTCCTTTTCTGACAGTTTTCTTTGGATTGATACAAAGAACTGTGCCTGGTATGGACTTGTTGTCCGGGACATATACATTTGCTGTCCTGTTAGCATGTGTCGTGTTTCAATCTGGCGCCCAGGAGAAGGACTATACCGTGAGGGAAGAAATGTCAGAAAACGTACTGATAGGCGACTTGTTGAAAGACCTCAACTTGTCGCTGATTGCAAACAAGTCCTTAACATCTCCTATGCAATTCAAGCTAGTGTACAAAACTGGGGATGTGCCACTTATTCGAATTGAAGAGGGCACTGGAGAGATCTTCACTACCGGAGCACGCATAGATCGCGAGAAACTGTGTGCAGATATCTTAGTGGAAGCCCGTTGCTTTTATGAAGTGGAGGTTGCTGTTTTGCCAGATGAAATATTTAGACTGGTTAAGATACGTTTTCTGATAGAAGATATAAATGATAACGCACCGTTATTCCCAGCAACGGTTATCAACATATCAATTCCTGAGAATTCGGCTATAAACTCTCGATATGCTCTCCCAGTGGCCATTGACCCTGACATAGGAATAAATGGAGTTCACAACTATCAACTAATTAAGGTATGTGCTTTGTTTGTTTGTTTGTTTGTTTGTAATCTGAGCCCTAACATTTATTGAATGAATTTAGAAAATTGTGACACACTATACACAACAGAATATTGATCATTTTTAGCTATTTTTATAGGTACAATTGGGTGGCATTAAGTACATTCCTATCGTTGTACAACCATTCCCACCTGTATTCAGAACGTTTCCTCATATCAAATTAAGCTCTTTGTCCATTAAGTAATTTCCTTCCTTATCTGTGGAAACCACATCTATGTGCTCTATAAATGGGGAAGCACTCTAGGGACCATCTTCATGGAGTCATGCTGCATTTGTCCTTTTGTCTCTGTCTACACTGACTTTTTTTAACTTTACTTACTATTTCTTTTGTTGTTCACACTGGTTCCCTCTCATACCCCCATTCATATTGCTTTTCAAAAGGCAGTATAAGAGTCCTTTGTAGAGATATTTCTTAATTATCTTAATTGTTATGCTTTAAAAATAATTTGCTAAAGTCAAGTTATTTTTGAAGATGATAAAACAAAGATCTCAGAACACTTCAAATTTTGAGCAAACCATCATTCCAGGTTTTTCAAGGTTTAAGCAAAGCATGGTGAAAGATTCATAAAAACAATTTTTGCAATTGCATAAGCTAAATTAATCATCTCATGTAAGCACATATTCAAGCAGTTTGTTTCCTTTAAAAATGTATCATAGAGGTCAATCAAGGGGCTCAGACCTAGTTTTTCTAAATCAATGCTTTACTCAACATCTGTTCTTAATCTGTCTAGTCCTAACTCTGCCACAAACTTGACCTAAACAAATCTAAATGTTAAGAATGAACTCACTAACCTATCAACTTATCTTTGATTATTTTTAGAAAGAAAACTTAATATTGTCAATTAAAAATGACAAGTTTGTTTCAAAGATGAGTAGAATAGCATTACTGTCATTTCTGCACATATACGTATTTTATGATGATTTCAAGTCAAAGCAAGATCTTTAAATGTCTCTTGAATCAGGACAATCAGATTAAATTTTAGTCAATGTGCTGTTAATGTTATTTTTTTCCATTTTTTGAAACACAAAAAATTCATTTGTTGTAAAGAATAATTCTTTTAGCCAAAGAGATTCAGTTAATTTGAAGAACATATTTTGGTTTCATTTGGGTCTTAGGCTGAAGAAGACAGAGGGACTGTAATTATTAAGTACATGGGTGATTCTCTTTAACTACATATGTGAGACACAGGAAGGTAGAAGATTTGCATTTGAACTTGTGAAATAGTAAAATATACATGAATGATCTTGGAAAATACGTAAAAAAACAAAAGTGTAGTCTTCCTATAGACTCCAGAGATTTTCAGAATTTTATAAGCACTTTACTGGCTTTTCACTAAAACATTATTATTAATATAATTTCCAATTCCAAACTTTTCAAAATACACATAAATATTTTGATACATGTCACCTTAATATTTTGGCCTGGAGGATATATAATTTTGGAAAACTGTTCAGCTGATACCAATGTGTTTTGAAGATATATTTGCTCATAAATACATTCAAGAATAGTAGGTATCACATATCTTGAGTGAATTCAAGTGAAATGCAGACTTGTAAAAATAGAAATACAAGAGAAAAGCTCCTTATAAATTAGCGTATATAAGTAAGGTCCCTGCAATAATATCTCCTTATCTGATGATGGAAAATTATGTATCAGTAATACATGCATCACAATTTTGTGCTTACTACTGCCTAGATATACCACCTTCAGTTTAATATTTCTGACCTTTAGTTTCTTCAATCATAATTATAAAGATGATGGTATAAATGTCACATGGGAAGAATTTGTAACAATAACATTAAATGCAGTGCAGATACGCTTGCCTTAAGGACTTTTGGAGATTCTTTAAAATATTGACTGTTTATAGAAATCTAAGGTTCATCAATTTAAATAGCAGAGTGGAAACCTTGCGTTATTTGTCAGAGCTTGCCAGGAGTAGGAAGTAAAAATCTCTCTTTAATTTTTACTTTATTATTAGTGATATTACATTGTCTATGAATTATTTTTTCATAGTCTACATTTTGTAACAGAGAAACCAACAATTTTCACCAAAAGAAATATGTCTCAAGCACCCAATCTGACTGAAGTTATAGACATAAGCCACAGGTGCCTACTTCTTTTTATGATTGGAACTCAGGAGAAATTAGTTTGTGTAATAATGTTACATATGTCTTCATTTTATGCTTCAGATTTTCCTTTTTGCTCACATATATCAGCAGTGATATTTCTATACTAGTGCAGTGACAGTATATTGATTACTTCCCTTGAAGCGGGAATGAGGATGTTTCAGACTGACAGATTGTACCAATGGAACATGAAGATCAAGTTTTTCTCAGGCTGCTAATCTCACCCGAAACACTCACCTGTTGGTTTCTATCCCATAAAACAGCTTTATCTTTTCCATCAACCTCAAAAGAAAAATAAATTTGAGGTATCGTCTTCTCACATAATCATTGCCTTTGGATTCTTATTTCTATTTTATTTAAAGCTAGTTATATTTAGTGCTCATATTTAAATCTAAAGGAAAGCCATCACTCTTGTTGATTAAGAAGTTTATTTGTAGCTTTGAAACTAAGGTTAGAGCTAGATTTCTTTTGAAATTTCGGATCAGAAAATTCAAATTGTAAAAATTTCCTTAGATTCAGTAATCTTAAATCAAATTTCCAAGAATGAGTCACTGAATAACAAAGAGTATTGTTCTTTAATATTTCTTTATCTTGTATAACCATAGCTCAAAGTGATATGTAGCATCAATAGTAGTAATTAAAATGAATTAATGTAATTCCAGGTAGAATGTGTTATAACAATATGTTTAACAGTTTTAGAAAGCATACTCGACTCTGAGAGGCTCAGAAGAGTTTGACTATAATCGCCTCATATTTTCAACTATAAAATGAAATTTTGCTCATAAATTTACCCTTTTAGAATTAAGATATTTTAATTTCACATTGTCTGTATTTTGTGATGTAAAAAAATTAACTTTTTATCTATACCAAATATCAAAAGTGATGAGAATCAAATGCTAATAATTATTTTCTGTTAGCTGAGGGCTATTATCCACTAGAAGTCTAGTGGAGAAAATTCCAATATAAAACTCATTTTCTTCAAAAAAAATTTTTAAATAAATTTTTGTCTGTTTATTAGAGGAAGAAAACAGGCAAGAATGAAGGAAAATAGCAGGCATGCAGGAAGAAAGAGACAGAAGAAGCATTTATCCATCCATTTAGCATTTATCCATCCATTTAGTTGTTCATATTGGTTGCTCCTCCGTTACTCTAATCAAGGTCATGTCCTTCCTAGTACATTAATGCCTTTCATTAAATATACCTGATATTAATAATCTCGCTTGGAAAGAAACATATAGGGTATTTAAAATAAGTTACAGAATTTATAAATTGAGACTCTGAAGAACAAATGTGTTTCCAAATCTGAGTCATTTACTCCCATCCTAACCTTTAACCTGATAATAACAGCTAATTATACAAAATATTGCTAAATTTTATATGGTTATTATTAGTAAAGACTATAGATTCACTATTTCATTGTCAATTCTATCTAAATAAAAGCAATTGATGTTTAGTTTTGTTCATATCCCAGAGGAAGTGGCTTAAAATGTAATAAAATTATATATTTATACAAACAAATTATTTGGTACAGAGGTTTTTAATGAAAGCATGAATTTTAGGTAGACAGATGTACTTGACTTCCCCACATTCTGATCAGTGTTAATAATCAAATAACCTAATATGAAATATAATCCAATGTGTTTAGTTTGGAATAAATGATTTTTATGTCTGTACACTTTTATGTTGACTATATAAAAATACTTTGTGCTACGAAGGCATCCTCTTAGTGAATTGAAGTATGATCTTTCATTCAGTTTTAGTCCCTAAATAATGAAGGATTGGTAAAGATTTTGTATCAGAGGCTATTATTTCATGTACAGAAGTGATGATACAAGTATAAGGTCAATTGGAGGCAAACTGTGATTTTGTTTTAATTTGATGTATGAAATAATAGATATAGTTTTATGCTTTTATACTTTATGTAAGCTTTATACTCCCTGATTTTATGTGAGTTTGAGCCAAAATTGTAAATTTCATGTGACGTATAGTTTTCATTCAAATCAAATACCAAGGAAATGAATATTCTCTTTGCAGAGAGTATTCAGTTTAGTTATTTTCATAAATAAAAATTATGAAAAATTAATTCTGTGGCATAATAGATCAGAAAGATTGCTTCGACAATAAATAGAATATTAGTGTATTTTTGTTGAAATGCATTTTTGTTCCTAAATATGATTAGAAGTTACCAGAGATAAGAAAGTATTAGGTTTAATTTAACCAATGGGCATAGTTTAATTTTCTTAACTCTTTTAAATAGTCTTTATTCATTTCTTGTTTACATAGAAAAATTATTTTACTACTACAAATCTTTTTCTATAAATATGTAATATGTATTTTATCTGTAAAACATTAACTCTTTATTACCAGAGACTTCTGTCATCAAAATAGAACATGTACATTTTTGTACACCGAAATACGTATTTTTTTCAAAATGAAAGGAATAAAACTACAGCTGTCTATAGCTTTTCTATTAGCACTATAATTTAAGAGGTAAGTTTATATGACTAGTCATAATAAAGGTATTGATTTTTAAAAGTACATTAATAAAATTATTTTTTAATTGCTACATATAAACTGTAGACTTTCAGGAAAAGTAAAAGAAGCAGTGCAAAGTTACATAATAGAAAATAGAAACAAAAGATCTTTTGAAAAAAGTAATTTTAAAACTTTTTAAAACAACATAAGGAGTTTAAAAAGTTGAATGCTATAATTGAAGCTTTGGTTTAGCTAACCTAATTTGCTTTAGTCTTTGCAATGCATTTAATCAAGAATTTAATTTTATCGAGGATATTCTCATTAATATTTGTCATACTTATTTTGAAGATAAAAGTCTATTATTTTGATGTTTGACTAGAGAATGAAGCAGAATTCTAAAAAATTGACATGCTATTAAACACAATATTGTTTATGATAGTAACTATTAATATCTTTGTCTTTCTTATTTCAGTAATCTAAATTTAACGTACACTTAATGAGCGCCCAATATACAAATCCAGAGAGATTAAAATACGTTAGAAAAATAGTCGCTGTCCCCAAGGATCTTAATAGGAGGCAATTCAGGGAGTATGTTTTTTCACTAAGGTTAGTAAGGAGGAAAATATATTTATTATATTAAAATAATATTCTATTTTGAATTAATTGTGTTGCCATAAAAGCATGGAATTATTTTAAATTGTCATAGTTTCAGAACAATTGAAAGTTCCCAAATGACTTTTAGTAGATTTTCACCAAGTAACTTAATTATTATATGATATTTTATTTTACTTGGTCTGAAGTTATGGCAGTGATACTTTTTGCCAATATTTACATGCAAAACAGTTTTTAAATTGGAATAAAACTTTTTAAATAAAAATGGTCATTCCTACGCTATTGGTGATAATTACATGAGTCTTTTAATTATCTTTATTTTCAAATGTTATCTGTGCTTCTAGCTCCTCTTATAAGTTATTGATTTTACTCTATAGTTTAAGATATTATTCTTTTTGTTTTTATAAAATTATGCTTTAAATATCTAAAAAGCTTACTTTACAGTTTATACTTATTTTTCATACATATTTTATATATGTATAAAGAGAACATATCAGAACATTATTCTCTTTCTCAATCAATGCCACTGACTCCACATTTATTTTTGGATCTTGTTCAATTTTAAAAAGCTTTCATTTACCTTTTTTAGGGTTATCTTGAATCAAATGTCTCCCGTTTCCCTTAGCCTCCTCCTGAACCTACATATAATTGCAATAGTGCTAATGCAAATACTTTCTCATATACAACTTCTACCATCTGAAATTGTTTTATTTACATCTCATTCATATGCCACTTTAAAAACTAAAATTTCCTCTTTATCTTTTATTTTCACACTGAAAAATTTTTGTTTCCCTATTTTTTATGATTCGATTGACTTATAACATAAATGGCTATTGTCTTTTTGAAGTGGTTTCTGTAGGATAGATATGTGATTACAAATTTTAGTTCAAACTGCAGTGAATCTAAATTTAAAAATAATTTGAATGTCATTTTAAGCAGAAGATTTCTACAAAGAAGCTTTCATGGATGCTAGTGTGTCTCCCTGGTTTGTGAGTAGGACAAGCTATACTTTGAGGATGTTTGCTTAGAAGAATCCATTTATAGTACCTTGACCAGGGACAAAAAAAAGCTTTGTTGTTAGTAATGAAATAATTAGATAAATGGTTAACCGAAGAACAAAGTGATGAAGAACAAAATAATCCAGGGATACAAACATTTAAAAATAGTAGAGTGCAAATAAATTGAAACATGTAGAACTTTACAGTTTACTTTAGTTCAATAAAGTGCTCTGTTTAAGTCATTGGATGAATTTATGGATGAATATTAGAGTTCATACAGCTATCAGAAAAGTAGAAGGATATTATTTAGTTACAAACCAGTGAATATACAATTCACTCCCAGATATTCAGTGCTTTCAATAAATAAATAAATGAAGGAAAATTGTGATGGTTGAGTACCCCATAAGTTTATAAGATTCTGATGTTGATTATTACATTCTGTTTCCTTTTGTGGTGTCACACTTTTTGTTTCTCTAAGGACTAAAATATTTAACAAATTTTGCATGTTTCAGGAGACACTTAAACCTTTTATTTTTGCTGTGAGTGAAGTGATTCCTAAAGGGTCAGTTACACATAGCTGTACTAATTCTTTCATCACTACTTCACATTATCAAATAATGTAATCTTCCTAAATTCTAAACATGCTCTAGAATTCTCTAAATTGAAGAAATGATGACCATTTTATCATTTTTAAGACTTTGGGCACCATACATGTGTATGTATCTTTTTCTAGATGTACTCTTGGGACCAGAAAAATGAAAATTTCCTCATTAACACTTAGTTGGAATTGTTAATTGACTTCTGTATAGGCTGAACTAGTTTATCCATCTATAGCTTTTAGGATTTGGTGCTTTTCTCTGAAATTTGTTTTTTCTAGAAATCCCACCATAAGTGTTCGGGCATATTTAGGTGTCTCGTGTATTGCCTTTGTCTTTAAAATGATGCTTAAGATCAAACATCAAACTGGTATGTTGAAAGGATTTTTATAAAGCTAGAGCTCTCACATAGAAAACTAGTTTACATGCAAAATAACCTGATTAATAAAATTAAGGATTAAATATCTTTAACTTTTAGAAATCTGATGTTTGATTATTTATCTAATAGGCAAGAATTCTTAAGCTATATTTATCTGCACACATATAATTACACCACAAGGAAATTCAGTAATTTGAATTTTTCTCCACTTGATTTGTGGATGTTTTATAAATAGTAATACCATTTTAACTATGTGTGGTCTATAATATAGACTGTTAAAGAATTGAAGCAAAATATTATCTCTGCCCTGAGATAATATTTTACATACCTTACAAAATAGGTGTTTTTTGGGTATTGATGAATATAAAAATATTATTTTATCAAGTAATCTCCTGACAACCAGACTAATAGACACCTGTAGGTTTTGGTGAAGCAAATATTTGTATTATTTTTTCTATCTTATGTCATACTATATTAATTACATTAGATACAGCTGTCAGTAAATGCTAATGTACTTTTTATATAACCTCAAGAGATATTTCAAAGTATCTCCATGCTTTGCTACACAGTTTATTGGCAATTAGTTTATCTGTTGCAGCTGTTAAACTTTCTTAAACTTCTGACTGCATCAATGAGTTCACAGTGGTTGATTCACCTATATTTACAGCATTGCCACAATGAGTTATGAACAACATTTTACTGAAAACAGATGTTATGTTTTGTGTTAATGTGATGTGAATATTTTTAGTGTTTATCCTTATAAATAACTGACAGTATAACTGTGTTTTGGCACATATTTAGCAATTTCTGTTTAAGAAATAACTGGATTTGCTGCCTTTGTTCACAATAACTCTTTAAAAAGAAAATTTAATTTTTATTATTTATTAGGCAATGTTTATAGTTATTTTATTTGATACTTCAAAAAAATTTCCACAGGGATAGTGAACAAATGTTTTGATTGTAGAATTTAGATTCAATTTATAGCTTAAAGAAAAAATTGCCACCTTTGCCTTGTATTTATTTTCATTTGTATTTTTATATCTATTCATTCCTCATCTTATTTTCTGTTATCTATTTGAATTGTAGAAAATGAGGGTGACCATGTAAATTATTTTCTAAATAAGGACATATTTGAAAGTGGAAAGGGTCCCTCCTAAGAATTAAACAAGGGCAACTAAAATAGTCAAAATACATGAAACCCAAAATACATAGGCTAGTTCTTCTCTTTTCTTCCTGAACATCTGGTCTACCTTGAGTCTGAGCGTGCCACTTTTGCATAATATCAATGAAGTCTATTACTTGTATAAATTCAAAATGCACTCTCTATTTGCTTCAGCTGAAAAAAAATCACAAGGTAACAATTCTCTAGTGATAAAATTAACTTGTGAAGAATTAGCTGATAGCAAACATCTTGTTATCAAACCCATATAGAGTGAATTTCTTTCTAAGCTGGCATTGTTCATCTAATGTTGTGTTCACTAAAGCTAAGTAGGCAAGTATAAGCCATTGAAAGCAGACATAATTTTATTTATTTATGTTTTAAACATAAGATTTCCTTAATCATTATTAAAATATATGAAACTATCTATCCCTTACTGCCATGAACTGACTCACAAAAAGTAGACGGGGTTAGACTTCTGAGGAAGGTTCTTTAAACTGTTAAGCTTTTAAGAAGCTAAATGGGTTACCCAGTTTCTCCTTTTCTACTCATTTTAATATAAACAGATATTTATGTGTAGGACATTTGGGTATAAAGAGAGGATGAGCTAGAGAACCACTTGTTTATCGTTTCCAAAATAAGAATTACGTGGTAGATAAAGGGCTTTGAGTGTTTTCACAGAATAGTCAGTCTGTCTACATGGATGTGTTTTTCTAAATAGTTTTAACAGAACAGGTTATATCTTCCTTCATTATAGTGGATTGAGAATAATAACATCTATGCATTATCAAATTTGTGCTATTTTTCCCTGTTTACCACAGTAAAATATGATATTACTAATAATAATTGCATTGTTTTTGAATCTTAAATGTTGATTTTCTTTATAGATTAATCTGGATTTTTTTATTGAGGGCTTTACTATGTATTTTATATATTCAGATGGTGACTTTAGTTGTAGTATCATATTCTAGTAGAGATAATTATTGTTGTAAATATGAATTTAAGTTTTCCTCCAGAATTCTCTATATAGATTGACTTATTAAACCAACCAGATATGGGGGAGAATTCTATTTTTAATGTAAATTGTGCATGTCAGTGTCTCTGATTTTTAGATCACATTATTCAAGAAAAGTGAGTTTAATTAGTAAACTGAGTCCATGTATGTTTATTTTGAAACTTGCCTTTAATTCTTAGTGATAGCTTGATTACTTTAGCATTGTCCCTAATAAAAATAATTGAATTAGATTTAAGTATCTAGTTAATAGAGTTAATAGCAGTGGTTACCAACTAAATAGTTTTGGTGGTATTAAAAAACAATTTAAATACAAAATGTAGTATAGAGTTCAATTAAATTTAGTCAATGGTGTGTTAGTAAACATTTGATTTTAGAGCAATTAATTTTAAAATACAAATTGCTTTTTATTAGGTCCCTTAACTTTATATTAATTGATTTTCTTGCACCTCTTGCAGTTTGCCAAATCACAAAATTACTTTTGATTAAAGAAGCCATTTTGATAACATAAAGTTAGTGTTTATCAGATGTTTGCTAATTTATTATATGGATAGAGTTTACATTTCAAACATAAGAACTATTTTTTGTGTTATAAAATTTTCCAGTAAATGTGATTTGATTAGAGTATGATAATAAAGACAGAATAAAGTCTGAGCACTGGTTTAATATTCAGGTTGTTTTAGCATGCTATTGTGGCACAAAAGTAATTTAGTATACTTTTCTATAACTTATTACAAAGCATAATCAGTATTTCATTACTCAGTAACTGAACATCAGAGTTCAGTGAATCACTACTTTTTCATTATTTTTTTTCAAAATAGTAGAAACTTTCAACTTTAACATATGTATGTTAATATTTACATGAATAATTTTAAATCCATAATTATTCATGGGCTTAGATAAGCTAACCTCTTCATTGCATATTTTTTCTGTTATTAATCCGCTTCCTTTGCAAGAAACTTGTTCTCGATTTCTGTAACGTAGAGTGATTTACAAGGCATAGTAGTCTCTATTGTAAGAGAATAGTTCCAAGTAAGTAAGTGTGTTTATTTAGAACAGTAGGAATTCTTAAAGGAATTTTAAATTGTGCTTTGTAGGTATAACAAACCTCTACATAATAAGTATCACCGGTAAAGAGGCGCTTTTAACTGTTTCTGTGCAACCACGTTTAATTTAAGATTTTTTGATAGCTGTGTTTCCTTTAACGATTTCTCTTATAACTATTGATTTCTTACTTAGGTGATAATCAGAGTAATTATCAATGATACAAATGGTTTTATTTTGGTCCTTTTAGTTTGAAACTCAAATTTGAGAGGTGAAATTTTATTCTAAAATCTTATTAAGACATCTAGCCCTCTAAATATAACACATATTTTGTTCTCTTATTATTAAACCTGAACCTCTGCTTGACCCTCCATTTTAAAGGAAACCTGTATTGTGCACAGATTTAAAGAAGAGCTGCTTATTTATGATCTTACTTGTATAATGTTGTTCATAAAATGGAGACAAAACCCCCAAATATATCAATTAAAGAGTTAAAATTATTTCTACCAACTTTATATTTTTGAAATATGTATTGTATAAGCCTTAACTGTCAAGAATTGTCGGATCTTTTGTCATTTTGACAGCTCTTTTAGTAGAATAAGGAAAAGGTACTGTTATAAATAAGTAATAAATTAGCTTAGTGGTAGATTTCACAATAATGATATTTCTGTTGTTATGCACTCGTTTTATCCTTCACTGCCCATTGGATACTCTGTTATTATTCACTATAATACATAGTAATGAAGATATCTAATAAATCATGGAAATTTTTCTGTATTTTGTCATAAACTCATATTTACTGAATGTACATCAGCAAATCACTAAGAAATGCATGAAATTGAGATTACATCAGAATACTCTCAGAATTGTATGTAAAAACTGAATAGTTAAAGTATTGTGGTTTTTTTCATATATTGTTGCTGATCATATTTGCCAGATTAATTTACAAAGGAACATTGATTGACTTAAATTGGCTAAATTTTAAAATAAAAATTGGATATTTATGTACGTCAAATAGACTATCATCTTCTATGTATACTTAACTTACAATATTTAATTTTTTTCTTTATCATCTATAGATTATCTCTGATTGAATTAGTACTTATTATGGAACCTTAATCAAAACTTGATTTAAGATATTTTATAATAAAAGGTAAGCTAAGGAAGTCAATATTTATTCAATTCTATAGTCACATGATATGATAATAGAGTAGTTAGATTCACTTAAATTTGAACATTTTACATGCACATTGAGTTTTTAAATAATTTTATTAGTATTTATTTTATTTACAAAGTTTTATTCAATTTAGAAATTGAAATTGATTCTCAGTCTATAGGTATTACATACTATACCCACTACCATAGTTTTTGTGTTCTTTACCTGTTCCCTCTCCTTTCCTCTCCATCCCACCCCCCCATTAGTCCTCATCTTGTGTCATGAGATTTTGGAGGGGTTTACATATTTATTTGTTTCATTTCATTATATACGTGTAACCAGTCTGCTTTTCTCATTTTCTTTCTTATGTATTTCACTTAACACAATCCCTTCCAGTTCTATCCAGATTATCACAAAGGGCAAAATTTTGTTTTTATTGTTTTTGGTTTTTGGTTGTTTTAGAAGTTGCATAGAATCCTACTGAGTGCATATAAATACACATATATACCACAGCTTCTTTATACAGCCATTTGTTGATGAGCATTTATGTGGTTTCCATATCTTGACTATTGTAAACTGTGCTGCTATGAATAAGGGGTACAGATAAATTTTCTGATTAGACTTTGTGTTCTCTGTATATATGCATAGGAGTGGGATCACTGTATCAAATGGTAGCTCCACCTTAATTATTTCAGTATCCTTCATACTGTTTGCCAAAAAGGTTGCACTAATTTACATTCCCACCAACAGTGTAGGGGAGTTCCTTTTTCTCCACACCCCATCCAACACGTCCTTCTAATCTTTTTGATATAGTCTTTCTCAGTGCTGGGAGGTAATATCTCATTGTGGTTTTATTTGCATTTATCTGATGATGCATGACGTAAAACATTTTATCATGTGTCTGTTGGCCCAATGTATGTCTTCTTTGGATAATTATCTTTTCAATTCCTCTGCCCATTTTTGAGCAGTTGTTTTATTGAGAAGTAAAAGCTCTTCATGTATTTCGGAGATTAGGTCTTATGTGATATATGTTGTGTGAATATCTTCTCAAATTCCATGGATTGCCTTTTTATTTTAGTGGTGATTTCTTTTGCTGTGCAGAAGCTTTTTAGTATTATGTACTCTTAATTACTTAGTTTTACTTTGATATATTTTGCTGTGGCTTTTGCTTCCCCAACAGATTGTTTTGAGGCTGAGGTTGTGAAGCATTTTCTCCTATGAATTTTTTCTCTTTTATAAAAAATATTCTATTTTTGTGATTTTTCTCCACATTAAAATAACTTCCTATGTGTAGTTTCCCCATTCCTCGGATAAATGTTAGCACACTATGCCTTCTACCAAATCACCAAGTGTTCTTCACCATTGTACAGTGGGCTTCTATGAATTTTATGGTTGCAGGTCTTATCTTCAGGTTTTTTGATCCATTTTGAGTTATGGTGCGAATGAATAATTTATTTTCATTTTTTGACAAGTATCTTTCTAGTTTTCCCAGTATCTTATGTTGAGTAGATTTTCCTTTTTCCCTTGTAAGTTGTTGGCTTTTTTTAAATCACAAATTGATGGTTCATGTAGGTGTGACTTTATTTCTGGGTTCCCAATTTTATTTCACTCATCAGTGTGTTTGTTGTTTTTTTTTTTACCAATAGCATGCTGTTTTGATGATCTTTGCTTTGTAGTATAATTTATAGTTAGGAAGTGTGAAACCTCAACTGTTTATTTTTATTTTTGGGATAATTTTGACTATTTGAGGTCTTTGTGGTTCCAAATAAACCAGTATTGTTTGCTCTACTTCCTTAAAAAATGTCTGTGGCATTTTGATGTGAATTGCATTAAAGCTGCATATTACTTGGTTAGGATGACCATTTTGCTATATTAACTTCCAATTTTGATATTGAATATCCTTCCATCTTTTTGTATCTCATTTATTTCTTTTGTTAAATTCTTATAATTTTCATTAGAGAGGTCTTTCAACTTTTTTGTTAGGTTTATTCCCATGTATTTCATTTTTTCATGCTATTCAGAATGGGTTTCTTAATTTATTTTTACCTCTACTTCACTGATTGTATATAGCAATAGTGCTGGGTTTTGTGTTTTGATTTTATATCCTGCCACTTTGCTGTATTTAATTATTATTTCCAGCAATTTTTGGATGGCGTCTTTAGGATTTTCTAGGTACAATAGCATGTCACTGCAAATTATAGCTTTTTTTCATCTTTTTCTATTTTGATTCATTTAAAATGTTTTTTCTTGCCTTATTTCTCTGACCAATACTTCCAGACAAATGTTGAACAGCAGTGGTGAGAGAGGGGAACTTGTCCTGTTCAAGATCTTTAAGGAAAGGCTTTCAGTTATTCACCAGTGATTTTTTTACTCTATCTTTGTTAATGTGTTTTATAACATATCTGATCTTTGTATGTTGAACCATTTTTGCATCCCTGGAATATATCTCCCTTGATTATGGTGTTTGGTCTTTTTGTTATAGTATTGAATTCTTTTTATTAATATTTCATTTAGAATCTTTGCTACTGTATTCATAAGGATATTGATCTATTGTTTCTTGTAGTGTCCTTGTCTGAGTTTGATATCAGGGTAATTAAGGCTGACCTTGTTAAACGAATTCATCTTTGCATTGTTTCCCCAAACTATCAGGGAAATATTGGCCTTGTACAATATACTTGGGGATTTTCCCTTGTCTTAAAATTTTTGGAAGTGTTTAAAGAATATAGGAGTTATCTTTTTAAATGTTTGGCAGAATTCACTAGTGAATACATCTACACCTGGACTTTTGTTCCGGAGATTTTTGGTTACTGCTTCAATGCCTGTCCTTGTAATTGGTCTGTTCAAGTTGTCCATATCTTCCTGATTTAGTCTTGGGAGGTTATAGGACTTATCCCTTCATGACTGACATTTTTTTTTGGGGGGGCATATAATTGCAAATAATAGTCTCTAATGATCCAGTGTATTTCTAAGATGTCAGTTATATTTCTGCCTCTTTTATTTCTGAAGCTTGTTATTAGAATTTTCACTTTTTTGTGATTCTACTGAAGGTCTATTAATTTTGTTTTTTGTTTTTTTCAAAAAACAGCTATAGATTTCTTCAATAATACTTTTGTTTTCAAATGGATTTATTTCTGCTGTAATTTTTTATTATTTCCTTTCTTCTACTGATTTCTGGTTTTGACTGTTCTTTCATTTCTAGTTTTTTCAGGTGTGAGACTGGGCATTTAATTGGGATTCTCTTTTGGTTTTTGAAGCGCACTTATGTAGCTATAACCTTTTCTCATAGAACTGCTTTTGCCACATCTCCATATTTGGATGGTTTTTCTCTTCATTTTCATTTGTTTCCACATAAGTCTTTGTTTCATCTTAAATTTCATTGATTATCCATGAGTTGTTCAGAACCATGTTATTCAGTCTCCGCATCTTTCCTTTTTCTTGTAGTTTTGCTCTTCTGGTTTATTTCCTCCTTTTCTTTTGTTGTCAGAGAATATGCTTTCTATAATTTCAATCCTGCTAAATTTTCTGAGACTTGTTTTTTGCCCCAACATAAGGTCTATTCTTGAGACTGTTCCATGTACGCTTGAATAAAATGTATATTTTCTTTTGGATGATAGAACACCCTTTATATAGCTGTGAAACCCAAATGAATCATTTCTTCATATAATGTCCTAATTTCTTTGTTAATTTTCTGCCTGGGTGATCTACCTATTGATATAAGTAGACTATCAAACTTCCCTATTAATACTGTGTTACTCTCAATGTTTTCCTTTAGTTCTCTCAGCATTTTATCTATTATTTGGTCCAGCATTGGGTGCATATTATGTTAATAATAGTTACTTCTTTTTGATGGATTACCACCTTGACTACAATTTAATGCCCTTTATTATCCTCGTGACACCCATTTTACATGGAAAGTTCAATACCGTTTGACTTTCAATCTGTGTTTGTCTTTGTATCAGTTATGTTTCTTACAAGCATAATATATCGATGGATCATTTTTATTTTGACCCAAACAACAACTACGTTTCCTTTGATGCATTCAGTTCATTCATAACAAAGACATAGGGATTTATTGCTGCAATTTGTCTTTGTATTCTTTTGGTTTTCTCTGTATGTTGCTTAAGTTCCTATTGATTGCTATGCACTTTTTTCCTCTCTATCATTTTCAGTGTATTTTTCTTACAGTTTTGTCTAATTCCCAGCTATGTATCTCTTTAGGATTAGATTTTATGACAGTCAAGTGAATGTTCACTGCCTTTCCAACTATTTGATAGCATTTTATGAGTTGATGCCATATCACATTTATGTATTTATACAGATTCCATGATTTCCTTTCCCTCTTTTGCGATTTATTGTTGGTGTTGTTGATAATGTTCTCTTCTGTTGATCTTGTCATTGTTTCTGCATCTGTTTCCCATTTATCACCACTTTCAGGACTTGGTGGATGATTGTTTTCATTTCCCCTGTTGTGGAACCCCATTCATGATTTCCTTTTAATTTTTTTATTCATTTATTCTTTGTTTTGTTTTAAAGGAAAGGTGCAGGCAGAAATAAAGGCATTTAGGCAGTTAGGAAAGAAGAGAGAGGAAGAAGAAACACTTTATCTTATTCAGTTTTTCATCACTGATTGTCCTCTTTGTCCCTGGTCTTGAACAGAGGTCCTTGGGATGTATATGGACTGGTTTAACCTACTAGACCATCAGATTGCACCCTCAGGATTTCTTAAATGACAGCCTTGGTGGTTGAAATATCCATTAACTTTTCTTTATCATTGAAGGCCTTTATTTCTCCATCATAATGGAATGCTAGTTTTTCCAGAACAGAGTATTCTTGGCTGATAGTTTTTGTATTTCTGCATTTCAAATATATCTTTCAACTCTTTTCTGGCCTGTTTGGTTTCTGCTGAGAACTGTGATGGTAGTCTGAGGGTAGACTTTTTTTCGTTATATTTCTCTTTTGTCTAATTGGATTTCCTGCTTCTGCAACTCTCCAATCAGAAAGCAAGTTTAATGTCTGCCCCTGGGAGCTCTGTATATCCTTGGGCAGGTGATACCCACTCACTGCAGCTCTCCAGTGCAAGAGACATAGAGATTGTAGCTTCTTTGCATAATGGAAGCCAGGTTCTTGCTCCTTGCATGTCCCTGATCAGGGAGAAAGAATGCCTTCAGTTTCTCTACGTTCTTTGGAAGACTCAGGGTATGAGTCTCCATCCCCACTGTTCACCAATACCTGATGATCCTAGGTAGATTCCCTGTGCTCTAAGGAACATTTATTTTACCATCTCTACTATTCTAGGATTTCATACTATTGCATTCTATAAATTCTGTGCATACTGTACATTCTACATTTCATATTTTGTGTAACCTTTGAGTTTTTAATGGTATTTCTATTGATCTCAAATCAAAATCAATTTTCTGTATTCTCGCCTGTCATTAAAGAAATCAAAGTGAAAAAGCTAATCCCAGAAATATTTAATTTCACACATTCATAAATTTTGCTTATTGATGACATCAGGGTTTTAAAAATATAATTTGAATACAAGAATAGAAATTCTATTAAAATATGTTTAGTTACTTTTAACTTTCAGTTTTAGGAAAGTGATATTTGAGAAACTAATCCTAATGCACAATAGTGATTAGTTTTGTTTTTTCATTTAATTTCTTAACTCCTTTTTTGATTATTTGCTGAACCTTACAATTATAATTACAGTTATATTGTTTTCAGAGTAAGACTTTGCATTTCAATATAATGTAGTTCTGTTTGATTTTTGGAAGGATTCTAATTCTCAACACATTAACACAGGATTTCTCATCCTTGGTACTATTGATCCTTGGAGCTAAATACTTTTAGGATGGTGTAAGATGGGGGCTTTTCTGTCCGTTGTAGGAAATTTAGCAGTATACCTGGCCTCTGCTTACTGGATCACAGTAGTATGGCCCTGTCTAGCTGTGACCATCAAAAATATTTCCAGAGTTTGCTAGATATTCACTAGAGGGGGGAGCAAACTGCCCCGGTAGAAAAATGCTGCCTAAGGCTATATTTGCACATCCTTTTGTGATACGACCAGATCTGGGCTGTCATAGAGACATTTTATTAGCTTGAAGCATAGGAAAGTTAAATTTTAAAGTTCCCAAAACCTAAAAATGATGAACATGTAAAGAAAACATATTTCCTTCACAAATGTTTAAATACTGAATGTAATTTGAACTGTTTCTCACATTTTAGTGATTACAGGTGGAATCGTACTGCATATATAATAAGTCACTTTTAGCAAGATATTTTAGCAATTATTTTTGTTTTTTTTAGATTTGCCATAGTGGTAATTTTAAATATAGAAGTTACTTACCTAATAATAAGGGAAAACAGCATTAATGGATAGAGTAAAATAGATTGAGAGGTTATTTTCACCTAACTTTTTTACTGAGTACATATAAATTTTTCTTTTTGAAATAATTTTATCTTTTCTGTTATTAAAATGATTTATTCATTTTTATACATTAAAATCGCACCACAGTCTATTAGTACTTCACATCACACCTGCCACCAGAGTTCTATTGTCTTTTGCAAACACCTTGTTCTCTCTTTTCTTCCCTGCCCACTCCTATCACCCTAGTAGCCACTGTCTTGTGTCCTGTCAGTTTTGGGGGATTATCTGTTCATTTGTTTAACTATATTCTACATGAGTAAAACCATCCTCCATTTATCTTTTTCTTTCTGATTTATTTTGCTTAACACAGTCCCATTCAGATTGTTGAAGGGCGTTTAGGTTGTTTCCATGCCATTGTGCTTTTATGAACATAGGGATTTAATACTTTCTCTGATTTGAGATTTCATATTCTCTGGGTATATGCATAGGGGCGAGATTGCTGGATCAAATTATATATTCATCTTATTTCTTTGAGGAATCTCCATTTTCCAGAGAAGTTGAACCAATTTCCATTCCTACTCATCAGTGTTTCAGAGTTCCTTTTTTTCCTCACTTTCTCCAAAAATTTTGTCTTTAGTCCTTTTGATATATACCATCTCAACTGGTGTTAGGGGGTATCTCACTGTTGTTTTTAATACATATTTTCTGATGATGAGTAATATATAAATTATTCTCATATGTTTGTAAATCATCTGTGTCTCTTCATTAGGTGTCTAATTAGCACTTCTACCCTTTTTTGAGTGGGTTATTCTTATTGTTGAGGTGTATTTTCTCTTTATATATTTTGGAGATTAAGCTCTTATCTGATGTATGTTGTATGCGTATCTTCTCCTTTTTGATGAGTTATCTTTTTTTTTTGGTGTTTTCTTTTGATGAGCAGATTTTAGTTTGATGTAGTATTAATTATTTGATTTTCATTTGATTTCTTTTACAGTAGCTGTTCCTTCCCAAAAGATTTCTTTGAGTTTGAGGTCTTGGAGCACTTTTTCCACATTTTCTTCTAAGTAATTATGGTTCTGGGTCTTATGTCCAGGTCTTTGATGCATTTTGAGTTGACTGTTGTGTGTGTTGCTAATGAGTAATCTAATATAATTTTTGCAATTATCTGTTCAGTTTTCCTTATACCATTTGTTGAACAGACTCTCCTTCCTCCATTGTATGCTCTAGGTTCCTTTGTTGAAGATTAACTGTACATATATGTGTGGCCTTATTTCTGGTTTCTCAGTTTCATTCCACTGATATGTGTCTATTTTTGTTCTACTACTATACTGCTTTTATGGTGATACTTTATATAAAAATTTGAAGTCAAGAACTCTGATTCTTCTTCATTTCTTTTTTTGTTGTTAGTATAACTTTGAATATTCAGTGTATTCTGTGCTTCCATAGAATCTTCAGTATTCTTTCCTCAATTTCCTTGAAAACAATTTGTGGAATTTTAATGGGAATTGTATTAAATTTGTATATTGCTTTGGGTAGGATGACCATGTTAAATAATTCAATTATTTTGATCCATGAACATGGAATGCATTTCCATTTCTTTGTGTTTTCTTTCATTTTTTTCACTAAAATCTTATAGCTTTTATTGTAGAGGTCTTTTACATCCTTTGTTATGTCTATTACCAGGTATTTGATCATTTTGGTGTTATTATGAATGATATTTCTTAATTTATTTTTTTTCTATTTTATTGTTTATATATAGGAATACTATTGATTTTTTGTGTATTGATTTTATATCCTGTCACTTTGCAGTATTAATTGTTGTTTCCATTGGTTACTTGGTTGAGTCTTATGATTTTCCAGGTATATCATAACTTATGCAAATAATGATGATTTTTAGTATTCATTTTCAAATTGAATTCCTTTAAATTGCATTTTTCAGTTAATTGCTCTAAGATATTCATAGCTGCATTAAATTGAGGTGGTGAGAGTGGGAAATCTTGTCTTCTTCCATATCAAAGGGAAAAGACTATCAGTTTTTCACCAATGAGTATGATGCTGCCTAAGTGTTATATATTTCTATTTTATGTTCAAGTTTGTGCCTTCCATTGATGTTTTGTTGAGGTTTTTCCTACGAATGGTTGTTGAATCTTGTCAAATGATTTTTCTTCATCTATTCATAAGATTGTATATTCCTTTGATTTTTATTTTGTTGATGTGTTTCACTGCATTGACTTACTTGCATATGTTGAAACATCCTTGCTTCCCTGGAACAAATCTCACTTGACTAAGCTGTGTAACTTTTTAAATGTGCTGTTGATTTCAATTTGCCAGGATTTTGGTGAGGATTTTTGCCTCTATATTCATCAGTGATAGTCATATATTGTTTTCTTTTTTTCTAAGCCTTTGTCTACATTTGGAATCAGGGTATTATAAGCATTACATATTGAACTTGGAAGATTTCTCTTCCTCTTTAATTCTGTGAAAGTGTTTGAAGAGGATGGAGATTAGCTCTTTGAAAGTATGGTAAAATTTACTAGGGAAGCCATTTGAACCTGGGCTGTTTGGGGAGAGTTGTCTTTGTTTTTTTTGCTTGTTTGTTTTTTAGTTTTTATTACTGTTTCAATTTATGTGCTTGTGATTTGTCTGTTTGAGTTGTCTGTGTCCTCCTGGTTCAGTATTAGGAGGTTGTAGAGGTGAAAAACCTGTCTATTTCTTCATGACTGACAAATTTGTTCACATGTAAGTGTCCATAACTTTCCTTCATGATCCATTGTCTTTCTGCGATGTCAATTATAATCTCACCTCTTTCATTTCTGAGCCTTGTTAGTTGAGGTTTTTTTTTTTCCCTCTGCTTTTCCCTATGAGTCTTGTTACCATTCTATATATATATTTTTTTTTTCAAAGAACCATCTATTGGTTTTATGGGTTTTTTTTTTTGTTTAGCTATTTAATTTGGACTTTTTCTTCTGTATGGTTTTCAGTGTCTGTTCTTTCAGTTTCATATAATTCCTAGCTATGTATCTCTTTAGGATTAGGTTTTGTGTCAGTCAAGTGAATTATCTCTGTCTTTACTGCTGTATTATAGTCTCTTATGAATTAATGTCACATTGTATTTATACGTTTGTAAAAATTCCAATACTTTCTTTGCCCTTTATTGGTAGTTGTTGTTCTCTTCTGTTTCTATCTTTGTTTCTGTTTTTTAAAATTAACATTTTAAAATTAACACCAATTAACATTGGTGTATCTTTTTTATTCTTCCTATTGTAGTACCCATATCAAGATTTATTGAGTGACAAACTTAGTGGTAGAAAAATTCATTAACCTTTTTTCATCATTAAAAACCTTTAATTCTCCATCATATTTGAATGATAGTTTTGCAGGAAAAAAGGGTTCTTGCTCTTAGTTTTTGTCTTTTATTAGTTTAACTTCATTGTTCCACTCTCTCTTAGCCTTAAGATTTCCTGCTGAGAAATCTGATGATAGTCTGATGGGTATGCCTTTTTAAGTTATGTTTTTCTTTTCTCTAGCAACCCTGAGTAGCTTTTTTTTCTTCATCATTAACACTTGTTATTTTTATTATTATGTATCTGGGTTAATTATTCTTATATTTGGAAATTTTGGTGTTCTGTTTCTTGGTCTTCCATGGTTAATTTTTGTGATGGCAGTGAGAAATTCTTTACTATTACTTTATGTAAGTTTTCTGCTCCTTTTTTTCCTCCTGTTTTTCTGAGATATCTATTATTCTTATGCTTTTTCTGCTGATACTATCCTATATTTGGTGGGGTCTATGCAATTTTCCTCAATCTTGTTTCTCTCTCCTCTTTCATAAAACCTCTGTTATCTTGTCTGCAATCTGAAATTCACTTCTTTGCATGGCTGAGTCTGTTTATGAAGATTTCCATGTTTAACTTCAGTTCTTTGGTTGTATCTTTTTTCTCTAACATTTTTTCTAGAAATGTCCATACATCTTCAGTGTCCTTAGTAAACTATTCCCTTTGATATGTCACTATTTGAGTTGTCTCAATTGCTTTTAGGTAGTTGTATGTGCCTCCTGCATCTCACTCATTCAGCTTCTGCATAGCTATTATTTGGAATTCTTAATTTGGTCAGTTGTTCCAGTTATTGTTAATGGAGTACTTTTCTGTGGAGGTAATGGTGTCTTCCTCTGTTTGGACCATTCATATTTCCTTGGGTGACTTAGATTTTGGCATGGCTTCCTTCTCTGCCCTGATGTTAACACTGTGTCTTTTTTTAAAACATTAGAGTCTTATATGGGAATGTTGGGTCCTGGTGTGACTGGTGGCAGCCCTTGGCTTCAGTTTAGGTGAGGATGGCTCTGCTCTCTAGAATGCTGTCTCATCTTGGGTCATCAATTCTGTTTCAGCTGGTGCTGCTGGCTTCGTGGGCTTGTGGGGAAATTTCTCTCTTATAAGCTGTTGATAAACTCTTCAGTCCAAAGAGTAAATTCACAAGCAGCCTCTGAGTGTTCCATTGATGACTGAGGCAGCAGGCAGCATCTGGTTGTTGGTTTGGGTGGGTAGGGATCACTTACTAAAGCTTCCCAGTGCAGAGAGGTTCACAGTTAGGTGCCCTGTACCTAGCAGAACAGAGAAACTAAAGCTTTTCATGATGATGCAGGAGTGGCTCTCCCTCCCTTAAGTTCCCCAGTGAGGGAGCAAGTTACAATCAGTCCTTATGGACTCTGCTGATCACTGGGGAAATGGAAACCACTCATTGCGACTGTTCAGTGCATGGAGGTTCACAGAAATGTCCTCTGCTACTCAGAACACAGAGATCAAACTTTCTTGTGATGATGGGGACAGAGCTCTTCCTCTCTGCAGATTTTCTTCTAAATTAAGGGTATATGAATAATTGTTTACACAAAAGCTTTTCAATATTTATTATTTTATTATATGTCACTACAATACTTTATTAGCACTAGCAAAATATTATCTTATGCAATAAATCCACTTTAGAAATTGAACATTTGCTTACCCATATAGGTGTGTCTTTTACCAACTCAAGTCCCTATCTTAGAGTAAAACAATTAGGAAAAAGTGGTTAAGTATGTGTACATTTATTTGTAAAACTTATAAATTATAGCATCTCAACTAGCAAAGAAAGGTTTGTTCTTTTTATTAATGCAATCATTATTTCCAATCCAATTATAAAATTGATAAGAATTATCAGCAATTTTAAAGTAGTCAACTTTTTATTAACATAGTTACCTCAATTTCCATCCAAGTTGCTGCAAAAGACAAGATTTCATTTTTTTATAAATGAGTATATTTCACTGAGTATGTATACTGCTTCTTTTAATCATCATCAGCTGATGGGCATTTAGGTATATTCCATGTGCTGATTATAAAGAATTTGGTTGCTATGGACATAGGGGAGAATGTGTCATTTCAATTTAGTGCTTTCATATTGTTTACATAAATACTAAGAAAAATTAGTCATAAAGAGAAAACAATACCTAATGGTTTTATTTATGTGGATTAAAAAGAAACAAATTGAACAAACTAGTAGCACATGGCAAAAATTCTCAGATTATGAAATAAAAAAGTCTAGAGTGGGTGATGTGAAATGGAGAGGGAACTACAGGTAGAGAGAGTCAGATTAATGTTGCATTGCACTAAAACTCTGGTGGTGGTTGTGATGTTTATACATATTATGAGGTGTGAATTTGTTATCCTTATTTTTAGTGAAAACAGGCAGGCAGGACTGAAAGCAAGTGACAGGCAGGCAGAAAGAGAGGAAGTAGTAGCATGTATTTATTTAATATTTATGTATATATTTGTTTATTAGTTCGTGTTGTTTTCTCCCCTGCCCTCAGGTTGCCATCCTGGTTACTTGTGCTTTATATAGGCCAAACTGGAGTCACAGTCTTAATGCATGAGCTACCAGGGCATGTCTGAATCTATACTCTTGAGACTCACTAATGATGCAACAATATAAATATTATACTTTGGGAAAAAAGCTTTAATATTGTTAATAAGGATAATAAAAGATAAAAATTAATATCTTATATAAATAAGCAGTTGCAAGTAAAATATATAATAAAACACTTTTTACATTAGGGTTTGATAATACCAACATGGCTATTTTGTTAATAGAAGCATTTGTTAAACCAATATTTGTCTTAATAGGGTTATGACGAATTGTTTTAAGTTTTTAAATTTTATATTTGTTTCTTTTAGCATTGTAGGGAATGAAGAACATTGAACCATTTGTATCATTTTTATCTAAAATACAATTCATCATGGAAATTTTTTATGTTTCAATGAGCAAAACTAGAACCAATTT
The DNA here is from genome assembly GCA_004363575.1 of Solenodon paradoxus. Classification (NCBI taxonomy): domain Eukaryota; kingdom Metazoa; phylum Chordata; class Mammalia; order Eulipotyphla; family Solenodontidae; genus Solenodon; species Solenodon paradoxus. Next base: position 69,805 of record RJWH01003525.1, read on the forward strand.
GGTTAAGTATGTTACTGGCTGAGTCTGTAAAGAACTGATTAGCTGGATAAGACTGGAACTTTTAGTTGTTTGACACATTTACACATTTGCTAGATGTTGCAGCATAAAAATACTGGTTCTGCTTTTCATGGCATTATTTTAATTAAATTTGGAGAACTTTAATGAGCATTATTATTCTCCAGGTGGAGATTAGTTATTAAATGTATTCATGCCCTGATTAGAGTGTGATTCAGTGTAACTGAGGAAAAAGAAATTACTGCTAGTCTGAAAATATCTTTGTTACTCCTAATTCAGGATGATTCCAACATAATTAAAATCACTCTCAAAATTATTGCCATGGGATAAAGTATATGCTGATATTAAATGCTTCTTGAGTATTTTAAGACTTCTTAAATATGCAAACATAGCTATGTTTATGGAATAGCAATGGATTTTTTCTATTCAAGGGTTACTTTAAGAAGACATAATTATTTTTAATCAAAAGCAGTCATAAAACAGTTTTGTCATTTACTATGCCAATAATGCATTTGTGTAGCAATAGTTTGTATAGTTTGAATTTCAAAAATCACTTGATTTTAAAATCTGTTTTGATTTTGTAGTTTCTATGTGTTTATGTATTGGCCTACGAAACTGGTCAAGACTGATATTTATGTAGAAATAATGTCTTCAGAAGTTGAAAATGACTACAACAATAATGATGATGATGAGTGTTATAAAGATAATCATAATGATGATTCTGCCAATGATGGAGATAATGAATTTTCTAATGATAACCCACTCTTTGCTTATTTAAAAAGCAATGTTTATTCATTGTCTAACATGAGGTATGTTTGGGTTTTACCTCTCCATCTCACTTAAGACATAGACAATAATGAAAATCACAAATTGTATCTGAAACTTTCATGTACTTATAAAACAGAATCAGAAATATTTGGGCCAAGGAGAATTGATTCCTTTTCACCCTAAATTAAAACGGGAAATCTTGGGTCAAGTATAAGTTTCTTTTAACATCTATCTATCTATCTATCTATCTATCTATCTATCTATCTATCTATATCCTATGGAGTCAACTTCAACTGAAATGGGCCTTGGATTAAGAAAATAATCTTGACTAGAAATGTCCTCACCTGAAGTTTTCCTTCAGTGAACAAGACAATCCTGTCTCAACATGACTTAGTATTGCCTGCCCTAATTTTTTCTCTCTTTAATTATCCTTCATCCCTGGTTCATGTCACAAATATCACATACCCTCCTATTCCTTGCTTAGTCTTGTTTTCAACAAATAATAATATACATTTGAGTCGATTTGCAAATTCATATCTAGTATCCCCAATCCTTCACCTCCACTGGGAGAAAATTTATTTCGGTCATTTTGAAATGTACAGGGGTAGAGAAGAATTCCCATGTTTCAGGTACTCCCATTTCATCCTCCTACAGTGTCTTCTGCCCAGTCCATGGAGATATGACTTTGTTGGCTACCTCTTACTTCTCAAAAATCAGATCCTGGAGAAATCTGCTACTTTATTTCATAAATGTGAACAATGTTTTTAGCAACCATTAATACAGGCATACACAGAGAAAAAAATGATTTTGCAAGACATTTTTTAGAAACCGTCATCTCAAATTAGTTGCCGCCCATTTGAAATTCCATTTTCCCCACAGAACAAAGGATCTGAATTATTCTTGCAATGATTACCCATTTCAAAGGAGCATGATTCCTGTACAAATTTGTCATTGACTTAAATCTTCTCAAGATATTTTGCCAACATCTTTATCATAACATTCATTTGATTAATATTCAGAGGACCTGAAACATAGAAGAAATGGCATTAGTATATGATATAGAAAGTTAAATTTCTATAAGAAAATAAGATTTCTGGATTTTGGCTATTAAATCCAGCTAAAAATTGGTTGTTAACAATTCATGTGGTAAAACCAATATGAGTTAGAACCACTCCAAAACCTGACACAAATGATAAACCTTTACATAAAGCTTTCCAGTTTGTAGCTGTATTCTACCCCTACCATTCCCAGTTGTCTTTATTTGAATTTTTGCTGACATAATTATCTAGAAACAGATTTAATTTTTTATCTTCTTGATATTAATAATCAGTTAGATATGTCAGAATTTCTCTTAGTTAAATATCATTTTTCCATGCTTTTTGTTGACTAACTTTTTATAGTTTGATATAATCATGGTTTTTAAATGAAATTAAGCATTAGATTATGACTACATTTTAAAAACATTATTTCAGCAAAATATAGAATACTTTCAGATATTTTCTAGAAAATTTTTTGAAGAATATCATTTTAACTAAAACATAAAGAAAATTTTTTATGAAATATAAAATTATGTGAACTATTAAAAGTGATGGTGAATTAATTTTGAGAACTTGATTCATCTAATTTATTCATAGAAACAATGGCACTTTTACACATTTTATAGTAATATTTATTATATTTTTTCACAATGCTATGTTCATTTTAAGATATTGAAATTTAATCTTAATCTGTATTTCACACCCCTCCCATCACCAGAGTTCCAATATCCTTTACCACCACTTTTATCCTCTTTTTTACCTTCCCCTCCTCTAAACCCACTGGCAGTCATCATCTTGTATCCTATGAGTTTATGCTGGGGATTATCTGTTTATTTGATTCATTTCAGTATAGTATATATGAGAGAAATCATCATGTATTTATCTTTTTCTTTCGGAGTTATTTCATTTAAACATGATCCTTTCCAGTTTCATCCATATTCTTGTAAAGTATTCAATTTCAGTTTTTATAGTAGCTGCATGGAATTACATTGAGTAAAATACCACAGCTTCTTTATCCAGTCATCGGTTGAAGGGCATTTAGGTTTCCATGTCTCAGCAATTGTGAACTCTGGTGCTGTGAACATCGGGATGCAGATATTTTTCCTGATTCAGGATTTTATATCCTCTAGGTATATGCCCAAGAGTGAAATTGCTGGATAAAATAGTAAATACTCCTTTATTTGATTGAAGATTCTCCATATTATTTTCAAAGAGATTGTACCAATTTTTCTTCCTACCAGTATTGTAAGAGGGTTCTTTTATCTCCACACCCACTCCAACATCTGCTATTTCCAGACTTGCTGATATATAAGCCATTCTCACTGGTATGAGGTATTATCACATTGCAGCTTTATTTGCATTTCTCTGTTGGTGACTTGATATACAACATTTTTTCAAGTTTCTGTAAATCATCTGTATGTCCTCTTTAGATAGATGTCTGCAGTTACTTTGCCAATTTTTTGAGTGATCATTTGTGCTTTTATTACTGAAATGAGCTCTTTACGTATTTTGGAGATTAAGGTCTTATCTAATGTATGCTGTGTATATCTTCTCAAAAAAATGGGTTGCATTTTTGTTTTAGTTATGGTTTCTTTGGCTCTGCAGCTTTTCAGTTTTATGTAGTCCAAATTGCTTAGCTTTACTTAGGCTTATTTTCCCATAGCTGTTCCTGTGCCAAAAATTTCTTTGACGTTGAAGTCATAGAGTGTTCTTCCCACATTTTCTTCTCATATTTTATGGTTTTGGTCTTATGTTCAGGTTTTTTTACCCACTTTGTGTTAACTTTTGTGTATGTCAACAATGAGCAATTTAGTTTCTTTCTCTCTCTCTCTCGTTGCAATGCTGTTCCAATTTTCACACTACATTTGTCAAATTGACTTCCTCACTCAATTTTAGACTATTTCAACCTTTGCCATGGAGTAACTATCCATATAAGTGTGGCTTTATTTCTGGGCTCTCAGCTTATTCCACTGATTAGTTTGTTTGCATTTGGTGTAGTACAATATTGTTTTGCTTATGATCAGTCTGAATTATAATTTGAGGTCAGGAAAGGAGTGTGATTTCCCCACAGCTTTTTCTTTTCCTCTTTAGTTAACTTTGGCTATTCTAGACCTTTTGTGATTTCATACAGACTTCAGTATTATTTGCTTCATTTCCTTGACAAATATCCCTGGAATATTGATGTGAATTACAATGAACCTTCATATTGCTTTGCCTAGATTGGTCAATTTTGCTAATTCCTCCAATCCATGAACATGAAATGTTTTTCTGTCTCTATTTGTCTTCCATTTCTTTTATTAAAACCCCTTAGTTTTTATTGTAGAGATATTTCTCTTCCTTTGTTCAGTTAATTCCCAGTTATTTTATCTTTCTTGGCACTATAGCCAATCAGATTTCTTTCTTAATTTATTTTTTTCTCTACTTCATTGCTTGCATATAAGAATGTTACTTATTTTTGTGTGTTTATTTTCTATACTTTCACTTTGCTGCATTCATTTTTTCTCTAATAGGTTTTTTGTGGCTCTCAAGGATTTTATGGGTATAATAACATGTCCTCTGCAAATAATAATTATTTTACATCTTATCCAAGTTGTATTCCTTTGATGTACTTTTCTTGCCTTAATGCTCTGGCCAAAACTTTCATAATTATGTTGAATAGTAGAGATAACAGTGGACAGCCTTAGATCTTGTTCCAGATCTTAGAGGAAAGGTTCTCGGTTTTTCACAACTGATTATGATGTTGGCTTTGGGTTTGTAATATGTAATATTGCTTCTATTATGTTGAGTTATGTGTGTTATATTCCTCTTCTGGAAAGTTTTATTTTTATCATTAATGACTTTTGATCATCTTTTGATCTACTGAGATGATTATACGGTTTTTTATGTTCATTTTACTAATGTTGTGTATTACACTGATTGATTTGTACATGTTGAACCATCTTTACACCTCTGAAATCAATCCTATGTGATCTTGATGTATAATATTTTGATGTGCTATTAAATTTCATTTTCCAGGATTTTGTTGAGAATTTTTGCATCTATATTCATCAGTGATATTGGTCTGCAATTTTCTTTTATTAGTGTTGTGTTTGACCTTCTTTATATTCCAACACTGTTTTTTTGCTTCTTTTTTCCTATAAATATATTGCTCCTTATGATAAGGGAATGGAGTGGAAGGGAAAAAGGCAGAAAACTTTTAGTCAGTGGGGTAATGGCAATCAGGAAACATAGTTTTTGTTCTTTATTTGCTTTTTTTGACATTGATTTCTTGATGACTATCTCAAGCCTGAAAGCTCTCCACAGTATGGGAGCTCTTGTCAACACACTAAGTTCACCCTTTTGAAAAGTAAACTATTGAAGTTAAAAGTCAATAAATTTGACTTTCAAATCTGGCTCTACAATAAACTGTGTGATTATGTCCAAGTCAACTAAGCTGGCTGTCAATGTCAGTTTTTGTAAAAGGAGAAGGAAAATTGGGTGATATCTAAATTCTTTCATAGTACTAGTTTCTATTGATTTGATATTCTGTTTTCTTCTTTTCTTATGAATCCAGCTCATGTAACTCAAACACAGGGAGCGCCTTTTAAAAAGAGCTGATTAGCAATAATTAGTGGTGATAGTTCATATTTTCCCATGAATTTTCAGTTACAGTGAGTAAAGTCACATGCTTGAAAATATGTTCCTTAAAAGAAAATATTTTTGGTAAAATATAAAATATCAAAATTTATGGGAGTAAATTCAATTTGTATTTTAAACATTTACTTACTATTAAAGAGTTGTTCTATGTTATAAGGCCTGGTTAATCTTTACAGATGTTAGAAACTGAAGAAAGCAAGACAGCAGCAAATAGAACAAATGAAAATGATAATGCTAAATTACTATGCATACTAGTGAAAATGATTGGTTTCCTCCTAGGAAGCTAGCAAAATGAATCAAATTACGTCATTTCTTCATTTATTTATTTCATGTTTTGTCATTTATGTAAGATTTTCCCTTTTATCTGAAAGTCAAAATCTGACTTTTTAAAAATGAGGAATAATTGACTGCAAACATATATCTGATGAATGAATTTGTTTCAATAGACATCTATTTTCATGATTGCGACATCATCAATTAAATCTTCCTGTTTCAGTTATTGCATTATGAATGTAACACTTTAAAACCTTTCAGTCTGAGTGTTCATTCCAAATAATACAGTGATTTGGTTTTGATTATCTTCCTAGATGGAGGACAGAAAATAGAAACAATGGTATGTAGCCATAAGAAAGGATATAAATAACATTCATCATATCATCAAAAGGTCTGAATTAAGAGAGAAATAGATATCAGGACAGAACTTAAGAATTTTCTCAACCTATTCTTTTTTCAAAGAGGAAATAAATGTATTTTTTCTGCTGAAATTCTATAAAATAGAGAGTAAAATCAATGGAAGGTATTGCTTTTCTTGGAATAAACATTAAAAAAGAGAAAATCCTATGCTATGAATATCACTTTTCTACTAAGTAGACTGTATGAAGTCCCAATAAATGAAATAATCAACATATGTTATTGTGATATGATATCTAAACCCTGTGCATTACTTTTTCAAAATTAACACAAATGCTACTAACATTCTACATTTACTTGATGCAATGATAACTAATGTTTTATTAAACATGTAAATCTAATGTAGCTTTAGAGTGTGGAGACACTTTATGACTTCAAAGTCATTGAAAGACATATGATTAACATCTCAGATAATTTTATGTGTAATCCACTTTTGTTATTCCCTTAACAATACTACAAATAAATTATGAAAAAATGTTCTAGAAATAGTACAGATAATCGAAATGACACCACAATATTGAATATTTAAGAAACAGTTATTATTCTTTCCAGTAGTCTTAGGCAGCCCAAAACAAACCAAGAACATTTTAATGTAATGCAACTAAATGTATGATAGCAAACAATATATCCACATTCAGAATATTAAATGCATTCCTTTATCGTGTTCTAAAACAGCCATATCACTGTGGTTTTATCCATTTGCAACTATGTTCTTGCATTTCTTTGACCAAAGATGCATCAGTAACAGTAAGAAAAAGGTGAAAATATAAAAATAAATCAGGTTGGTCCTTGATAAATGAAGCAGTGGTAAAGCTCAGAAATAAGATCTTAGTCTTTCCCCAGCATCCCTTGACCTACAGAGTAAACAGCTTTTATTTAATCAGTTTTGGAATCCAATCTCTTTGGAACTATTTTTGGAACTTACTGGCACTGTATGCATTTTCTGAGCAACTAAATCAGATTTATAGCTCTGGAAGTGCTGTGTTATTTACTATCTTTCAATAAGCAATGAAGTGGTGTCTTGAACATACAAATGTCAAACATGTTAAAGTTTAGTAAAGAGTTTAGGTTCAATTAAATCTTTCCCAGAACTATAGGAAAAAATACAGCTTTTTCATTTGACAATAAAGATCCATTTTTTTCAAACTAAAAAAAAAAATTCCTTGGGAGTTGCATAGCCAATATCAAATTTTTCTATGATTTTAGAAATCCCTGTACATGAATCAAGTCTCAGATGAGCTTAAATCTTTCTTATTTCAACATTGTTTAATCCTAAATTTGTAAAATCACAGATTAATTTTGAATAGGAAAAAAATTACACAATTGAAATTAGGTTTTTTTGCATTACAGAAGTTCATGAAAAGTTCTAATTTTTTTCTTAACCTGAAGTGGAATTGACAATTTTGTGTTCTTGACATCAATGTTGTTTAAGATATTAGTATAGAAAATTAACATAAAATATTTTGCACCTAATTAATATATTGTTTTCTTCTCTAATTTTTTATTATTTGTATATATGTGTATGTGAAATATTCAGGGTTTTGCATTTTATAAGTAATTCATGAGCCACTTGTCACACTTAGTACTTGTTATCATTTTTTTTTGGAAACAAAGTTTTACAAACAGATAGTGAATATTTTCTAGACATTGACAATTTAGCTTCATGTATCCCTAGCAGAAAAAAAAGTAGTTATTTATATACTTTGAAATTGTTTTCTGGACAGTTTTATTATGGTAAAAAGGGAAAAGAATTCTAACTCAATAATTATGGCGTATTCTTATCTTATAAAGACTGAAAATTAAAAACTAAAAAAAAGAAGCAACCAAACTATTGTTTTTCCTTTGGGCTTTCAAAATAAGAACCCTTTTTTAATTCATCCACTTAGTATCTATAAATGCTTAGTGACTATGTTCATATATGCCTGATGCTATGCCCTTATAGATTATACATGTGAATGAAACTTGAAGTCATCTTATCCTACCTACCCTCACATCAATTAGTGTATCAAGGCTTAAGTAAATTACCAAGAGATAAACACATATTAGTGAATCATCAAAGGAAAAACATTTGGGAGAGACATCCAGGATTTTCTCAAGCAGACTTTCCCCCTATAAACAAGGGGTAATCAATTTAAGTAGGTTTACAATTAAAAGTGCTACAGGCAAATTACACCAAAATTTTAGTTTTTTTTTATATAGGTCACTCTTAAAGTTAGATAGATGATATATTTGGGAACCATACATCTTGGTTTCACCTTTTGCACTGTTCTCATGTAGTGTTCTAATGTAAGAAAAATGGTTTCAATTTTTTATTGTTCATTGGGAATGCATCTTAGTTGAGCTAATTGCCATCAAGGAGAAATAATGATGAATTCATGTGTTATTCATTCTTTACTTTTGAAGCATCAGTTAAAATAGATTTATTTTTCTTTTGCAGGGTCAAAGTATTTTTGGGCTTGATGTCACTGAAACCCCAGAAGGAGACAAGATGCCACAACTAGTTGTTCAAAAGCAGTTAGATAGGGAAGAGAAGGATACCTATGTAATGAAAGTAAAAGTTGAAGATGGTGGTTTTCCTCAAAGATCCAGTACTGCTATTTTGCAGGTAAGTGTTGCTGACACAAATGACAACCCCCCAGTCTTCAAGGAGAATGAGATTGAAGTCAGTATACCAGAAAATGCTCCTGTAGGTACTTCAGTGACACAACTCCAAGCAACAGATGCCGACATAGGTGAAAATGCTAAAATTCACTTCTATTTCAGTAATCTAGTTTCCAACATCGCTAAGAGGCTGTTTCACCTGAACACTACAACTGGACTTATCACAATCAAAGAACCACTGGATAGGGAGGAATCTCCAAGCCACAAATTACTGGTTTTGGCAAGTGATGGTGGACTGATACCAGCAAGAGCAACGGTGCTAGTAAATGTTACAGATATCAATGATAATGTGCCATCCATTGACATAAGATACATCATCAATCCAATCAATGGCACTGTGGTGCTTTCAGAAAATGCTCCACTTAACACTAAAATTGCTCTCATAACAGTTACAGATAAGGATGCGGACCATAATGGTAGGGTTACATGCTTCACAGATCATGAGGTGCCTTTTAGATTAAGGCCAGTATTCACTAATCAGTTCCTCCTGGAGACAGCTGCATATCTTGACTATGAGTCCACAAGAGAATATGCCATTAAGTTATTGGCAGCAGATGCTGGCAAACCTCCTTTGAATCAATCATCTCTGCTCCTTGTCAAAGTGAAAGATGAAAACGACAATGCTCCAATTTTCTCTCAGCCTCTTATAAGTCTTTCTGTTCCTGAAAATAACTCTCCTGGCACCCAGTTGACAAAAATAAGTGCAACGGATGCAGACAGTGGGCGTAATGCTGAGATCAATTACCTGCTAAGTGTTGATGCTCCATCTGAATTCAACTTGGATGGCCGTACGGGTATTCTCACTGCAGTGAAGAAATTGGATAGAGAAAAAAAGGAAAAATATTTTTTTACAGTTCTGGCAAACGACAATGGGGTACCACCTTTAATGACCAATGCCACAGTCTTTGTAACGGTTCTTGATCAGAATGACAATAGTCCAATTTTCACTCATAGTGAGTACAACTTCTATGTCCCAGAAAATCTTCCCAGACATGGCACAGTAGGATTAATCACTGTAACAGATCCTGATTATGGAGAAAATTCTGCAGTTACTCTCTCCATTTTGGATGCAAATTATGAATTCACCATAGATCCACAGACTGGTGTCATTCGACCAAATATTTCATTTGATAGGGAAAAACAAGAATCATATACTTTCTATGTAAAGGCCGAGGATGGTGGTAGGGTATCACGTTCTTCAACTGCCAAAGTGACCATAAATGTGGTTGATGTCAATGACAACAAACCAATTTTTATTGTCCCTTCTTCCAACTACTCTTACGAATTGGTTCTACCATCCACCAATCCAGGCACAGTAGTCTTTACTGTAGTTGCTATCGACAATGACACTGGCATGAATGCAGAACTTCATTATAGCTTTGTAGGAGGAAATACAAAAGATCTGTTTATAATTAACCAAACAACAGGTAACATTACACTGAAAGAGAAATGCGTTGTTTCAGACCTTGGTTTACATCGACTGGTAATCAAAGTTAAGGACTTAGGACAACCTGATTCTCTTTTCAATGTTGTAATTGTTAATCTATTTGTTAATGAGTCAGTGAGTAATACTACACTGATTCGTGAGCTGGTGCGTAAAAACATTGAAACACCAGTGACTCAAAATATTGAGACAGCTGATGCATCCTCACCAACTGGTGATTATGTCAAGATTATGGTTGCTATTGTTGCAGGCACCATAACTGTCATACTTGTTATTTTTATCACTGCTGTAGTAAGGTGCCACCAGTCACCCCATCTTAAGGCAGCTCAGAAAAATAAACATAATTCTGAATGGGTTACCCCAAACCCAGAAAACAGACAAATGATAATGATGAAGAAAAAGAAAAAGAGGAAGAAACATGTCCCTAAAAACTTGCTTCTTAACTTTGTCACTATTGAAGAGAATAAGACAGATGTTGCTGACAATGATGGAAACAGTGTCACACTAGACCTTCCCATTGAGCTGGAAGATCAAACCATGAGCAAGTACAACTGGGGCACTGCACCTGCTACTTTCAAACCTGACAGTCCTGATTTGGCCCGACACTACAAATCTGCCTCTCCACAGCCTGCCTTCCAAATCCAGCCTGAAACTCCTCTGAATTCAAAGCACCATATTATCCAGGAACTGCCTCTTGATAACACCTTCGTTGCCTGTGATTCCATCTCCAAGTGTTCTTCTAGCAGCTCTGATCCCTACAGTGTTTCTGAATGCAACTATCCAGTGACAACCTTTAAGACCCCTGTGTCTGTGCATACTAGACCGGTAGGTAATTAAAATTTCTAAATAATCTTTCAAAATTAATTCTAAATTATTTCAGCTTAAGTAGAACTTCACACAATCTCTTGAGGTATCAAAATGATAATTCATATTCTTTAGAAGTATTCAAATAGATTTAAGGGCTAATTTTAAACTCGTTAGAAAATTGGAACTATTTATAGCAGAAATATTGGGTGCAGAATGATGATTAATAGGGACAGTTTTATACAGTACTTCTTGCTAGAGTATGTACTGCAAAACTTCAAAATAAGTGTCAAAAGACTGTCCTCAAAATTATTGTGTGCATGAGTATAATAACAACTGGATCTAGGTACATCATAGTAAGCTTTTTAGAATATGAAAATAGATCTTAATATTTAATGGAGTTGAGTATCTCAGCTTCACTGGGAAAAATAGGTGTCTTCCTAATATACTCTCCCTATCCATCAAGCTCTCAAACCCCACTAAAGAAAGAAGAATTTTCAGATTAGGAATTTACCATTATTCTGGTTCATATAACCAATTATTTACAAAATATTGCAAGAATGGTGCAGAAAAATGAAGATTTGCTGCTCACTCTCCTCTTCAAAGCAGAGAGTGAAATATATATATGAAATCTCTATTTTAGGTATCCATTTGAATATTTGCACACTTATGCAAGTTTTCGAGAACCCTTCAGGAGAAAATTTAAAGCAAAAATGACTTGGAAAATGAAATGTATTTGTCTTGTGTAATGGCATATAAGAAAATATGAATATATTGAGATCCAAGACATCTGTGTATTATAATTTACATTCCTCATTTAGTTAAAACAAGATTTTATCCATCATTCTTAATCTGTATTCCATAGATAAATAAAAATTTATCTAAACATTCATAAGGAAACTAAATGGTTTAAGAATGTTTTATTTCCTTAATAAAGTCAAGTGATGAAATTTATTGACATTTCTTTTCTTGAAGTTATACCAAATGGTTGATTTCATTTATGTTATTTACGTTATTTCATTTATGTTATTCTAAAAAGAGGTTTGATCTGAATTTCTTTCAATAAAGACTGAAACCTATTCAGGCTTAATAAAATGGTAGCAATATGAAAGTCAAAGTAGATTTCCTCACCACAAAGTTAGAGATATAAAAGAAGGCTAGCAGGATTCAAAATAACAATGAACATAGCTTACCATAATTGGGAAATGGTTTTAAGAATTGAGGTCCTTCTAGAATAACCATATTTAAGTTATACAATAACATTGACTTTTTCCCTTTTAGTCACACAATGTATGAATGCATATTTTTTGTTTTAATATGGTTATGGTGTTTCACACAGTAAAATAGAACCCTAGTCTCAGTATAGATTTTTTCACTATGCTTTGAATGAGTTTACAAGAGCTGCAGTTATTTCTAGTTTGTGTGAGCCCCGTGTTCCCTAACTAACTGTATCTTAGAAACAATAGATGTCTAACATCAACTTGGAGTGTGTTTTGTTTATATTTAATCATTCAAAAGAGGGCTTATTTTCTAATTTTTGTCTCTATTATTCTGCTTATTAGAAACATTTATCTACAGAAAAGCATACTTTATAAATCAAACCTTGTGTTTCATATTCTAATAGTACTGTTTTCCACTAGACTAAATTTGTGACTTGATTAAAAGTATATAGATGCTGGGTTTTGCAAATTACATTTACAGATGATCATTTTTGATAAATTGTCTCAAGAAGTTAGTTAATAGAAAAAAATCTGGTTTCAACTGTTTTTGAAGGCATGGAGATGATTTATGTTAGACCATTTGAGTATATAGACAGAAAAGAAGGACAGATGAAGGCAAATAATAATTGAAATATTTTCCAAATAGCTTCTAATCTTTTTTTGACACTTTGCAATTTTTAAGTAGTTGATAGATTTGATAATTTTGTCCATGATGGCATTTCATTTTTATTTAACTTAAGGATCTTTTCCTAAACACAGATCAGATAATTTTATGAAATAAAATATATAAAGTAAGTGGTAATGAAAATAAGTTATTAGTTATCATTTTATTTTTATTGGCTAAAAGAACTTAGAATCAATGACTTTTCAGATTACTTATTCAATTTTGCACATCTTAAAAAGTCGGAAAATTGTATATTTTATGTCATTGATTCACAATTTAACACATATTACAAAGTATCTTTTGGATATTATTTGGGGAAATTAGGAAGAATAATGTGACACTATTAATAATTTGAATCTTTATATTTTGTGCTACATTTTCAAAGTTCTATATACATTCTATACAATCTTTAATTTTTGATTAATGCCAGTATAGTTATCTTATATTCACTGAGGTTGCAGAATGCTAACAAATTAAATGAGCACTGAAAAAGAATCCATATATTTAAAAATTCAAATACATTAGGTTTCTTTTTTAAAGAAACAACATACAAAATGGGAAAAAAAATCAGCCAATACAATAAAAATTAAACGTTTCTTAAGAAAAGTTTGACAGTGAAATACAATACTGCTATTAGTTTAAGTAAGAACTTTTTCAATTGATTTAACAAAGTGAGAAATACATTTTTAAAAGTACTGTTTGGAGTGATATTTATATTTAGTTCAGTATTCATCTGGATAAAAGTATAAAAGTGGATAAATTAAATAATTCTAGTAAACTGAAAGATATAAGGGGGTTTATAAGACATTTCATGTTTTAAAAAGGGGATCCATTTTTTCTATAGTTTTTTCTGAATGTGATGTTCTGAAAAAATAAATGGAGCACTCACTAGATAGAAGCATATCTATTTCATAAACCCTTTATATTGGTAAGATATGAAGTACTCTGGTATATTTTTATAGTAATTGGAAGACTATATATATGCATATATACATATATATATACAAACACATGTAGTCAAAATTTAAAAGATTGTTCTAGATTTTCTTTTTTTAAGACAAGAAAGTAAGAAGGAAAAGGAGGAGGAAGCACTTATTTGTATTCATTTATGGTTCTTAACTTCCCCTTACCCTCCACCATGGATGCAAACCCATATACTTGGTCTTTACTTAGTCTATGCCCCAGCCCCCACCTTAGTTCCTGGGCCAACAGGGTGTGCCAAACTGTTTTTATTTAACATTTTTCAAAGCAAGCATATAACATTTGGTTAGTATGACTCTAGAAAAAACAGTAAGTATAACCAATTTAGACTAGAATTTCATAGCTATTATATATGAGACACACTGTCAAAACCAAGTCTTAACTAACACAGTCCTCCTATTAAAATATTGTGAAACTACACACTGGAAAACTAGAGAAGTATGTAAAAGTGAAATAATCTTTTTCTGAGGGACTTCTTTGTACCAGCCTTTGTCTTAGAAAGGTATTTAAGGTACTACATTTAAAAAAAAGAAATCCTAACAAATTTCTGTGATTGCAGTTCAAATAGTTATGTTTCAGAAATCAGGTTTAAATAATGGTGACAGTTTTGAACTTTCAGTTCATGAACGTCACAATGCTGTATGTAGTAAACATGAATTCAAAATGGTATCAGCATTCTGAATTAGCTTGGAATAAGATTGCTTTTGACTATTGTTAAGTTCAGTAACTCTGTCTTTGTGCATCAGTGTTTTAGTATTCTTAATTATAGTCATGTAGCATGTTTGGCAACTAAGAATCCTAGAACACAACCATCTGATTTTGATAACATGTTATTTTTCTTGCCCTAGACTGATTCCAGGACATCAACTATTGAAATCTGCAGTGAGATATAACTTTCTAGAAACTACATAATACAATTCCCTTTCCAAAATTTTCCAATGATTTGTGATTTCAAAATTTGACTAATATTAATTTTGTGATCTGGATTTCCCTTCATAAAGGCAAGCAAAGCAAAATAAATCACTTAAAAATGATGTCCCACTGAAACATGCTTATTTTAGTTGTTATCTTGCAATCAAAAATTAATATATATATAATAAACAGTGCAGTGCAATAATGAGCTTTATCAAACTATTTCTGTGCTTGTTCTAAATGTCAGCAACTGTGATGTAATATAATACTGTGTTGATGTACAAACTGATGGTTAATAAATCAATCATGAAACCTGGAATTACTTGACCCATTTAATTGGTGAAGAGTTTAAAGATCATCTTCAGGAGTTTGGAAGTGAAGCTGAACTATCCAAGCTACACTGAAAGGCATCCAGGGCAAGAGATACTTTTTAAGACCAAAAACCAAAACTTTTGTTCTTTATTTTAGAAGGGTTGGTATATTCACTAGTTTAGTGTTGCAGAGAAAATCATTATCTCCCATCTCTGCTTAAAAGTTGAACAATATTAAAGTTTTATTGTTTTTTACGTTGACTGTAAGCATTTTGTTCCACTCTTTTATTCATTAAAATCGCTTTTGTTGTAAATCAGTTTCCATTTTCAATAAATACTGAAAAAGGAAGGCATACTATTTCTGTCTATCAAAAGAATAATGTGAAGTTCTTTATACTCCCTGATATTTTGAAAAAAATCAATACTGCATTTTGAAACTTTACTCCAGTATATGAGAGTAGAACAATGATTTATATAAAATATATTCTAAAAATAATTTATCTTTATTTAGAAAAATATAAGGCACTAGGGTCAAATCTAAATCGATCTATTTTATTTTTCTGATATTAAATTACTGAATATATTTGAATGTTTTGAGTAATTTTCCCTTTAAAATTAAGCTCATCTTTCACAATATGTCAACTAATTCATTTCCTATAGAAATAGGTAATTGCCTTGAGTATACAGTATTTTTTATTGAGGAAACAGTGCATTCCCCAATGTTCATTATATTATTTAAGCTGCCTGTGACTTACTAACATAACTAACATAAAAACCCATAATTTCTTAGGACAAAAAGGGAGTATAAAAGACCCTTGTAATCACTACATAATACGTTTCTTGTATTTTCATTCAAATGTTTCATTGTGCATGATTTTACCTTACAAAATATAAATATGATTTGGTCTATTATTATGTACATTAAATTAGTGTGCTATTTGAAGTGTTCTTTGATGTAAAAATACTTAGAAGAAATTTATCCTCTGTTTAACATTTCAAATTAGTGTATTCTTGAATATTTGACATATAGGCAATATTTTTTAAAAGTTTCTGTTAAAATTTAGCTTTCCCATTTACTCAATACAGAATTATTTATATCTCCAATGATGTTATCTAGTTCTTTAAATAAAACATTACTTAATTATAATAAGAGCAACTATTTAATTGGTAATAAGAAATGTCATATAAGTTACAATACTGTATTATGAACAACTTCTGTAGAAAAAAAATACTTAAAACCTACATTGATTCTTTTGAACATTAGTCATTTAAAACAAAGCTATAATTCATCCCCTATTTCTCCCTGATAAATTAAATATTTTAATTTACTTCAAATCATTTCAAAGACCATCAAAACTGAACCAACTTATTACACTCATTGAGTCAGTTCATTGGAATCCTTACATGTACTAAGAAGAGTTTTTGAAAGCCATAGTCTCAATTTAACTGAGAATAAAGTGATGATGCCCAAGAAAATGAATCAGTACTTCAAATGTCCCTTAACAAATTAATGAGGTTTCATTATCATTGTATATGCCGTGATTAAATAAATGCATCTTGAATGTTGTCATGACCACCCAGATCTTTCCTTTTCTGCATACTCTGTGAGCTAAGAGAAAATACCTGATTTTTCTGACCATTCAGTTACTCTTTTCTTTATGGCTATAAGAAAAAGTCCTAACCACACTTTTGTATATGTAAAGATAAAAATGTCTTGAAATAGCCATACTTTTTCAATAGTTTTATGAGTGTCGTCCTTGCAGAAGATGAAAATAGAAACCATAAATATATATATATATATATATATATATATAAAGGACGTTGCAGGCAGGAATGAAGGCACATAGGCAGACAGAAAGAAAGAGAAAAAAGAAGGAAGGATATTTATTTTATTTTTGTTTAACCCAAATTGGTTTAGGATGTAGGTGAATTGTTCTCCTCTTAGTCTACCAGGACATTACATAAATTTTATTTTTAACATCTGTAACTGACTTCGTCTCTCAGAAAACATCTTCATGAGAAAGGGATTTCTAAATTGATCTCTTTCATACACTTTGGGGCTATAATATTTGCATTTTATCAGCCAAAGGTGATTGAAATTTATATTTAATATTGAACCGTGCATGAAAATTGATTCTGCTATTGATTAATAACTATCCTTGATCTGTCCTCTACCTGTGTTTGAGGGGATAATATTACAATTTAAGAACAATATGGACAGCATTAAACTAGTTTTCCACAAAACCCAAAGAGAACAAAGCCATGCGTTTTCTGATTTCTTCTTATCAGTTGATTTGGTGGCATTTTTAATTCAATTATTATTATTTATACATGTTTGTCATACAAGATGTCTTATATTTTCTTATCTCTCATGTTGGCATTAAATGGACTTCTGAAATGTTCTTAATGAACTGTCCTTAATATTCTCTTTGGTTCTTATTATAGTCATGAATACAGGAAGGCATAAGGAAAGTAAATCTTAAGACTAGTCATCATAGATATAGCAAAATAGCTTTTATCTGCTTAGTATATTAAATCATCTACTATTCAATTCATGAACTACAATATGCTTTATACATTCACCCCCTCAAGCACTCAGATAAGTGTTTTGATTGAAATCCACAATGCATAATTGAAAACAATAGGCGAAATGCATCTCTAATTTACTTTAAATTTAAAAATAATTTGTGCGAGTATGACATTTGGGCCATTACATTTCTTAAATTATTTTTGTTCTTGGTGATTTACATTAAAAAATTGTCAAGTAATTTTAATTATTTCCATTCAATAATCTTTTATGCTTAGATCTTCTGATTTCTCTGTTGATCACCCTATCCTTGTTATTAATGAGAATGTTATTAATCAGAATATTAGAAGATTTTTAAGACTTGATTTAGATTCAATCAACTACTATTGTATATATTTACTGATCTTTCATTTCAATACAAAATAATATTGCCTCATTAATACTTGATGCCTGCATTCATCTCTGTTTAATTAGATTTTGCAATTGTATATTTAGATAGGTGTGATGAGCTGAATCTCAAAAGAAATGAGACAGGACAAGCAGACCTTAAATAGTCTTATATGACATAAGTTACACTGTAAGTGCTCTGATATTTGCTTTTGTGTAGCAGACATGTTTCCTGAAATTTTTGTGAAGCTTAGTTTTTATTTATGTAAAATATTTGTTTATATTTAGGTGTCTAGCATATTCAAAGGTATAATATAAAGCTCTGTGGTTGTATATAATTACTATTTAAAAATACTATTGTGCAATTAATTCTATAGTGCATTATGGGTGTTCATACATGACATCTATGATTTTATGTGGTTTTATAAGTTGGAGTACTGTTTTTAAATTCTTGAGTAGGCATACGTTTTTATTTACATTACATATGTTATAGACATTTCTTATAGAAATATTTAGAAAATCAGATTTTAGATGAATTTTTAATTTGTTTTTATTTCAAGTTGTATTAGTTTTGCTTTAAAACTTATTTAGTAATTCTTTTTAAAGGTTCTATAATGTTTAGAAGTGGTGCACTTTAAAATTATAGCAATTCTGTTCTTTTTATATTATAAAGTATACATGAAAGATAATTTACACAGCGGCAACTTATTTAAATGCAATTTGTTTATTTTTATAGATATGTGATTGTATAATTTCACTTCATAGCATGCCATTATGAAAGTTATTTTTTACTCAAAAAATTCCACTTAAATTTTAGCTAAGTTTTCTTGGAATAAACAACTAAGTTACTGAATTATTTGTAAATATTCTTTTAACATTGTCTTAACTTTTGCATATCACAAATTTCTCAATTAAAACTACTTCAACTATTCATTTCAAATGATCAGTTCTATTTAATTATTTATAAATGAACAGGTACTATGCATTTAGGAATGAAATTTCATTCTCAAGTGAAAAAATCACATTATTTTTGGTTTCAGATAGTCAAAATGACTTTATGAATATGAAATATTTCAATATATCTAGAAATATTTGCATTTTTTTCTTGTCCTAGAGCCCTATGTTTATTAATTTTTCACTTATTTCTTTTATAAAATGTTATCTTGTTTGAAATGCAGTTAACTTTTAAAATTATTTATTTCTTCATATTTTGTAAAACATTAGATAGCCATATAATACTTTCATTAAATATTCAATTGGGAAAAAGTTGAAATAATGCTATTACTACATAGATGGTAGCTAGATGCAAACAAATACGCAACTCTAGTAAAATATTTATTTCAGAAATACATAAACTTTATATTTTCTTAATTCATTATATATCAGTTCTAATCTCAATTTCAAAATTAATAAAGATCATTATATTAATGTTAAATTATAATTAAAGAGAAATGATCACAAAAACTATAATCTTACATAAAAATATTTCCAGTAACTCAAACATGAAGTTCAAATAGTTGTTCAATGTCACAACCTTAAAATGATTTTAAAAAATTGCCAGCTCTTTTGGTATATAAACAGAGACCTAGTCTCATACACAATGTGGGGAAAAAAAACACAAAAATAGAATTGAATGTACTCTGGAAAACAAATTTATGAGCTCCTGATTTAGATTCTATATTTATTTATTAATTTTATTTAATTTAGTATTTCATTCAGATCTATGTTTTAGATGCTTTTTTTGCAGAGCATTCTTTTCATTATTGTGATGTTCAGATTGCATAATTATGTTTTCACACAAATGCAGTTATTCAAGAGAAGGTGCTGAATTCTCTTCCAGATAGATATCATGACTTTATCTACATGATCAAAACATCTGGAGGCAAAATACAATTCTTCAATAAATATGGGGCTATTTTCCATGAAATATGCAGCTATTTTGTCTGCCTGACAACAATTTTGACTTACAAAGACACAAACTTTAATACCATAGAAAAATATATATTAATTTCATTATAAGTGGTAAAAAAGAGTTTGACAATATATCAAGTTATCTTTATCTGAACCTAGAGCAATTTAGAAGATTTAGCAACAAAATTATACCTGGTGCTACCATTCAGTTTGACATATGAACATGTTAATTGTTTATTAGGCTATTCACACATTTATTATAAGATGCACACAAATTAGAGAATTGATGAGAAGCGTATAGTTAATTTTTTGTGTGAAAATTTAAGGAGAACCTTATCAAACCGTAGAAATAAATATTCCTATTTGTATGCATAGAGCAATATTAATTTTAATGTGATGTTTCAGTAATTCTAATATAGTGAGATTAAAGTGGTTAGTGTATGTATAATCATATTTTTGAATACATGTGTATATTCATGCTTGCCAGATTTCCAGCAGAAAAATGATATAAACTTCAGTCTAAAACATCTTCAGAATTTAAACATCTACATTTGCAGATATTCCTTCCTTAAACTCTTACATCTCACTTCCAAACCAAAATCATGATCCTGTGTCTTTAAAGTATCCAATATATAATCTTTCATTTAGTAATACTTCTGTCATATTCAACGCATTCTGAATATTTGCTCATTTTTTTCTTTTATTAAAATTATTTTCCTTTTAGTGAATAGTAGTACTTATGAAGTTTTTCTATTTATAAAAGATAACAGATAGTCATTAAGTTACACATTAAGGATTTAAATAACTTTTTCTATTTAATATCAATATAGATTCTGCTAGTTTTACACACATAAAGCTAACATAAATTTTCCTTCAGTAATAGTTAACTTCTGCTCAGTTGGTATAACTAAAAATATATTTATTATAACCATTAAAATAATTATTTATTGCATCAATACCTTATTTAATTCTAATGTCTATGAAATAAAAAAACAGAAGTAATTATCTGTTAGTATTCTGTACAATGTCAAATCTTTCACTTCATATGTTTACAACTTTGTGGGTTTATTTTTCCATCAAAAAGATATAGGTTTACCTTATTCATATACATGCATATATACCCATGTATGTATATATACACATATATTTTTACAAGAAGTCCAGGGTAGATTATGGATTTATGCAAATTATAAAAATATTTATGGAGGTAGATTCGCTTTTCAGATTGGGCAGTGTGTACAAGTTATTTTTTTTATATTGTTTTAGTGGAGCTAGTATCAAGAATAAGAATTAATGAAAATCTGTATACATTAAAATTATAAAGTTGCAAAATATGAGAGCAGTCACAACCCTTCTAGTATTTCGTTTTTGCTGTTATTTGTAGCTATAATTTTAATGGGGAATAAAACAAGCTTTTGTGTGAATTTATTAGAATAAGTTTTATAGAGCATCTTTCAACTGGAATACATATAGACACTAAACTGGTTGAATCTGATGTAATTTCAGTGCACAAAATATGTATAATATGTATTAAGTGAAATATCTATAAATAAAGTTGTTTCTGCTTTGCAATAACACATCTTCTGATATTTATTTTAAATTCTCCTTGTAAACGGGGGCGACTAACTTCAGAAACATCATCAGGGATCTTAAAATTATTTTTATCCTATCAACAACTTTCAGTTTCATGGTATAAGTCATTATCTGTGCTGTTTATTCAGAATTTTCAAATATTGCCCTTCTTGTTCACTAACATTGTGAGGTACTTTGTTTTCAGTTAACCCAAAGCAATGAAGTAAAAAGAAGTATATATATATATATATATATATATATATATATATATTACTCAAGTTTTAGCTTTGTGCATTTTATTTTGAACAAATCTATGAATCTTTGTAATACGGTATTACTTATTAACTATTGCATTTAGTGAAATGTACTAGATAAAAGAGATTGCCATGAGTTTAAGCGAGATTAGTCAAATATTTCTCAAATTAAAACTAGGAATAAAGCAGTGTGGATACGATGGTAATTATGGTGAGGGATAGGATAAAAGGAGTAGGGATGTAGAATCATCATGGTTTTCCCTTGGTTGCTATTAGTGTACAATTCCCCTCACCCTGTTTAACTGAACATATCTTAAAAATAGCTTTGATTTTTTCCCAGTGCAGAAAATCCCTAAGCATACCACTTTAAAAAAACTCAAAAATTAAAAAAAAGAAAGAAAAACGTAAAAGAAAAAAAACCCACATAAATACGAAACCTCTGTTTTTATCGTAATAATTAGGAATGTGTAGGTCTGTATGTGTGTGTCAATATCACTAGTAAAGTACCTAGAAAAACGTATTAGCTCCTCATTTCAAAATCTAAATTAAGAAGGCATGTACCTAACCTATTTCAGAAAAAAATCTTAATCAATAGTTTTCTGTTACATGACAAATCCTGCCCATCTTTGCCACTAAAATATTTCTAACATTTGTCCCTTGAATTACCTTTTCTATTACTAAGAGGTTTTCCTGATCCTTACTTTCATCTATTCAAGATGTATTCTACTTAGTATCCAGCATATTTTTTACATAAAGAAGATTGTATAAAGTTCATGATAGAAAAACTCCTGTCTTTTCCCATTATCTATGGAATAAACCACTAAAAATTGTATTTTTCAAAGGATTTTCCAATTTTAGATAACTATTTGTTCAGTCTCACCTCCTACTATTCCATACTCTCAAATTTTTTTTTGGTCACAGTGATTTTTCCTTTTTTCTTGACTATACTATACCCTTAGATGCTTCCAAAATTTACCAGAATTTACCAGAATTATGTCGAGCACTTCACTTTTTAAAACACTACTATGGAGTGAACAACAACTAACTCATGGTCAGTGGAGTGGAATTTTGAACATAAGGCAAGAAAGAAAATACTTTATTTTCTTTTAAAGGAAACATGCAGGTAGAGATGAAGGCAAGCTGAGGCAGGTATACAGGAAGGGAGATAAATAAGAAGCTTGTTATTTATTTAGTTGTTCATGTTTGTTGTTCCCTTGGCCCTAGTTTATGAACCCAGGTCCTTGGGAGATACATGGACCACACCCAACTTGAGGCTGCAGACATTACTGCTATGTCACCAGAATGTGCCAGTAAATAATCTTAATAGTAGAGATAATTTGAATGCTAACTGTGATTTTATGTAAAATAAAAGAAGTCTGGACGGCATAATTTTCTTCAATATTTTTTCTGCTTCTTAATATTAAGTTTATATAATTAAGGAATTAAAAGTCTCAAGTAAATGACTTGATCGTATAATCTTTCAAATAGTAGTTTCTGAAAGCTATTTCCATAAAATTGCTGTTACATCATTTTTCTTCACTAACTAGAAATATTTTGAAATATTTACCTTGGATATTTTGATTTGCCCTCTATGAATTATGCTTAAAATAAAATAGCAGCAGAAGAAAAAATTAACCCAATTATTGATCTTAATGTGATTCTGTGTACTTTTCATCTGTTTTAAGACATTTGAGCAAAAGAAATGTATCAGAGTGAAATGTCTTCAGAAAAAAGTTCCTCTTCTCACAGGAACATTTTCTTTAGTGAATTATAACAAATATATTGAAGTGCAAAATGTACTCTTGAAGTACTGAGACCAAATAATCATCCCAGATAAAAGTAATTTTGTTTTCCACCCCTCATGCTGAAAATCAAAGTTATCAATTTAGTAATAAAAGGAACAAATGGAGTAAGCTGGAATATCAGATGCATAAAATGTGCAAGTTATATTACATGGTAGAGTTACCCTGAAAATTCAGAAGTCATATATTCAGAAACTACTCAAAACTGAGTTCATGTGCAAATTTTTAAATTAATATAATTACATGAGCTATAAATTATATAATCATAGTTTTAATTGTATATAATTTTAAAGAACACATTTATTTCTTCACATGCATATTGAGAGTGGATATGCTTCCTGATCCCTATAAATAGGTAAGATGAAAATATACCACCTAACTGTTAAAATATCCTTTTGTTCTTTTGTCCTTATTAGGACAGAAAAAAATCTAAGTCCCATGTAGGAAATATTCTAGGAAGCTGCGGTTTTGTTTTTGTTAATTTATATTTCATATCTTTGCTACATAGTCTTAAAGTAGCTGGAACAGCATTTTTATAAAATATTTCTATATTTATTAATGATAGTTTATAGAAATTCATTACTTATTTCACTTCTTTTCATAAGGTACAGTAAGGTCATTATGAGTTGGAAATAAGGTTTCTTTAGTTCAAATAAAATTATTGAAAATTTTCCAAACACCCCAGGTAAAATAAAACCATCTATGTATATGTTTAAACTTAAAGTCAGTGACTATTTTGTTTAGTACACATCCCTTGGAAATATAAGGGCATTGTAGAAGGGTAATAAAGTGAAAAATTGTATATGAAGACAGGACTAAGGACTCACAGGACTAAGGACTCAATAACATTAAATCCCTGCAGATATTCTTCCATTACCATTACCACACATCTAGCAAACGTTGCTTCCCCTTATATTTTTATGGTATCTTATATGTTTGAAGGAGCTTTGTATTCAAAAATATACCACTTTTATTATTTTCTAATCTGATAGTCAAAGTTTTCAGTCCAATTTATTTCTTAGAAATAATTCTATCTAAAATAAAGCTGATTAAAAAATCGCCATAGCTAGATGCCAAATCCGCTTTAACTCTATTCCCACCACAACTATCTTTGTGCTTTTGCGTGAAATTTCAAATTGTATGCTGTATTTTTATTTTATAGGGAAAAATAGCATATCCTTTCCATATGAAAATCTAAGAGAAAAACTAAAACCGACTTGTCAATGTTTCCTTTCTTCTTTGAGTTGCTCTGGCATGTGGAATGTGTTAGAACTCCAATTTGACTACTATATATGGGCATGGGAAGTATGGGACTAGCTGCACAAGCCATGTCTTCTAAAAACATAAAGGAAACATGATGTGAGTTAGTCTTCCTATTTTCTGAGCAATTTTTACCTCATCATATTCAGGTAGGGACACGAACTTTATCTCTTATCTGACAGCCTAATTAGGAGAAAAATCCTGTTACTTGGATTTTTTTTTAATAAGGTGGCACTTTTTGCACTGTAAAACAGTTCTTTGGACTATTCTTTCCTTATAATACAATTTTATAAATCTCTTAGTAATACCACTTTATGAAACTCTTTAAATAACCTGAATTTTCTTATTCTTAGAGTAGTGATCACGGCACTCATTACAGTACAAACATGCACTGCATGAAAAGTAAAATGTATTTACCACACGAACTCCTATTCTGAAATTGTATTTTTCACATTGAGAGAAGCAGATTTTCCATAGTTAAAGCAACACGAAGGTTGAGTTTTACAAAAAAGAGAGGAGAGTATTAGTACCGAAAAAAACAAAAACAAATAAAAAATAAAAAACAAAAGCTTGACGGGAAAAAAAGAGGCGGTAGGAGCCAAAGATTTAAAATCACAGATTTCTAACATTCCTTAATTCTGTCAACTTACATCTTTATTTGCCTCTCACTGATAATGCCTGTTAAGGGTATTTATACAAAATTTCATTTATGATTGATATATTCATTGCCCAAGATTTTATCCTTCTCTATTTTCCATCCAAAATTTCAATCATATATTTCGCCCCTGAGGTTTTTCCTTGCATAATGATATATTATCATACAGAAAGTTCTACATAAAGGTTCAATTTCCTTAAAGAACTATATAACACTAATTTTAATACTACATATAGTAAAATTAGTGATTATATACTTAAAAGTTATGTTTTATGAATTATGCATATATATATACTAAAATAGAATTATTAGAACTTAAATTTAAATCCCAGTTTTAAAAGAAAAGCTAATAAGATGAAGATTATGTTCCCCTAATGATAATGTTTCTGTTTTGAGTTTAACATTTTACTTGAAATACTGAGAAAAGTTTTTACTCTTCTGAACATATGCTGACCAATCCATTTCCATTGTTTTATCTGTGATCAGCTTCAATTTTTAAAATGGAATGAATCCTTAGAGATCACATGATATCCTAATCTGCCTCTATTCCTTGACAGATGATGGAACCAAGGACAAAAGAGAATATCTACATTTTATAAGCACCTATTTTAATTCAAGCAGTGTGTTAGGCACCTTACATATAATTATTTATGTTAGAGAGGTTACATAGCAAGTGGCATAGAGGATTTATGATTCCTCTATAATTCATCACATGTCTAGCAGAGCTATGGCTCCTGCATCTCCTTATTTGAAGTTCAGAGGCCCTTCACTTTCCTATGTAATTCCTCCTCGGATCTATAAATGAATTCCTAGTTCAAATATATTTCTCCAAGTAGATTATTTTGCATCTTCCTAGACTCATTGTCCTTCACTTTAGCTCAGTTAGAATATCTTGTAGATGATTCTTATTATTGGATTTTTATAAGATTGACAAGCAACTTGTATATTCTAGAAACTATTACTATTAGAGATACATGCCTAAGGCATAATTTCCTGTTGAAAAGTCAAATGGAAAACATGCAATTAATATAGACAAAGAATCCTGTCTTCTGTCTACCTCTGTTCTCAAAATATGAACCTGAGGACAGTTTTGAACATAATGTCTATTCAAAAACTGTTTAATTAAATGGGACTTTCCTGAACTTAGCATGTTAAGAGTTCCCCTCCCTTTCCATTTTTCATTTGCAATACAGTAAGTATTTAAAATGCAATATTATTCCAATGTCCTCTAGCTCGATAAGACACAAGCTGAGTTTTAAAAATAAGTACATATATGTATGTATACATATAAATGTAAAACTATAAATGTAAATGTAACTATAAATTCAAACTACAAATGTAAAATAATTTATGCACCAATTTATAAAAGTAACATTTGAATACATTGTGTAGCAAAGAATTTATAATTAGCATGATGAAATGCATTCTTAATAACCAAAATATACATCAAATATGGATCATCAGTACTGAAACCACTAAAGTACAATATAATTTTTTTTATATTCACCATTTAGAATTACTAATTTTGAAAAGATACTTTGCTTCTAGATCATGTTTTTTAATTTAACCAATTCATATGTAGTTTGTAGTAACATTGATTTTTAACAGTGTCCGATATAAACTAAAAAATTACATACTTGGTTGTAAATCAGAAAGTTTTAGCACATTTTTTTGTGGACACCAGTGCTACATTAAGTACTGAAGATAAATATTGGTAAAAAGAAGAAAAGTAGGGAAGGATAGTTCAAGCAAAATAATGAGTGCCTGCTAAGTACTGGGCAGCAAGTAGTGGGAAGTGATTGAACTTTAGAGTTAATCTGTTTCCAAATATGGATTCACAGGTTTTTGCTTTATGTTCAATTTTTCGATTTTTTTTTCTGATTTATTCTTTAGGTGTATGTTTCTGAGAATTTGTGTATTTTTTCTAGGGGATCCAATTTGTTTTTGTTGGCTCTCTTATAATACTTCGTATTTCTGTAATATGTGTATAACTTTTCTTTCTCTTCTGATTTTGTTTGTTTTCTCTTTTTTTGTGAGCATAGTCTCTCTATTTTATTTATCTTTTCAAAGAACCAGCTCTTGGTTCTTGTTTCTTTGAACTGCATGTTTCTGAACCTTTTTGAACCTCGGATCTTCATCTTCCAGATACATCGCAAATGTTCAATTAATATATTTGTGAAAATTAAATAAAATAACGTATAAAATATATCTGGAATAAAGTATACACCTAATAAAGGTAAATTCTCTTCAAATTGATGAACTCATCCAAGAACAATATAAAGAGCTTAATATTATTGGCAGCATGCCCATTTTGTAGATTTTTAAAAAAATAATTGAGTCTTAACCTCAAAATTTTGCTCAAACTTAATGCTTTTTCCCCTATATGACAGATGTTTCTGATCAAATCAAGAGTTCAGACAATTCTGTTTTATTAACTGCTTGTTTAAAACTGACCCACACAATACTTTTTTCTCTTGAACATTGTAATATGTGTTCTTTAGGGAACCAGAGTAGAAATACTTTCTATTGCTCCAGGCATTAATGTTAACTTTAAAACCCTTTCCATTATTTGTGGATGAATCTTTAAATATTCTCAGTGGAAGTAAAGTTTTGCATTTTGATATCTGTAAAAAATACTGCCAAGGTTGTCTTAGTGTTAGTCATTAATATCAGATGAATTAGACTCAGTACTAGAGTGATTTGTTTAAGATCATATAGAAAGATTTATACATAGTCATACAGTTAGATTTTGAAATAATCAGATGATGAGTGTTAATATCCTCACTTCTCACTTCAGCATTCTTATCACTGCTTACACAACATATTTTGTCTGTGCTTATATCCTGAGTAACTACATGAAATGGCATTGAACAATATTACAAATGGGGGAAAAGAAGTTAAAAAAGTAAAATTGCTATGGGAAATCAACCCTGGTTAAAGTTTAACTTTCCTATCTAATATATCTAGTTTTTTACCTTGGAAGATCACTTTTCTTCTCTGAGATTCAATTACTTCTTATGTAAAAGGGAGATGATGGTTTGTCCAAAACTGCAATTCATTTCAAAAATGACTTTTTAAAATAATTTGAAAGTAAGAGCTCTACTGAAATGATAATTGTTATCAATATTATGCTATTAAATAAGCTGTCAAAACTGCTCTACAAACAAGTTCCTTCCATCTCAAGATACTGAAAAATGATGGGTTCTTGATTGCAAATACCTTATTAATATTTCATGCCAGTGCCCAAAATGGTGTGAATATATGGGGGAGACTGGGAGACTGTTTTTGAAATGCACTTTCTAATTCATAAATTCAATTTATAGCTCCTAAGCATATTCTTAGCAAATTCTTGAAATTCTGGAAGCAAATTCTGGAAGCAAATTCTTGAAACCCAGGGGACTTTGTATGGCATTTAATAAAAAAAGGTGAGATAGAGTTCAGTGGCAAGTAAGGGCCATTTTTAAAATGGTAGAGCTATAATGACTTTGCCAGAGGAAATAAAAAAGAAGAGAGAAGGAGGAAGAGGAGGAAGAAGAGGTATACGATGAAGAAGATGATGAAGAGGAAGATGGAGATGAAGAGGGAAACATGAAGAAAACTTGTGGTTTGTCTACTCTGTGTCAGCACATTGAAGAAGCAGAAAATGAGTGAGCTTCAGGTAGTATGGATCCTAGTCCTGACTTGACATTATTTAGCTATTGGATATTGTATAACACTAATTCTTCTCAGTCTCAGGATTTTTATCCATAAAAATGATAAAAATAATGTAAAAATCATGAAATGTGACTAATACATAACAGGTACTTAATAAATGCTAGACCTCTTTATTGCCTCAATTAATCCTCCCAGTTACTCAGAGAACAAGGTATTAGCAGCATCTTCACAGTCACCAATTATACTAGGAGTCTAATATACATCAGAGTTTCCATTATTAGCTCAAACTCAGGCAATTAGTAAGTGGCTAGCCTAGAATTTTACCAAGATTGGCCTTTCAGTTCCAAGGCCACCATTCTGCCTCTTAAATTAGACCCTAAAATGCCTCTGTTTAGAGGTAGCTTATAAACTCAGAGATCTCAAGTTGCAATAAATGGCATAAAACATTTACTTAATTACTTTTTCACATTGTCTTTCTGTAGGTATAGGATGATGTGATACCAGTAAAAGTCTATTTTCTAAACTCTGAAAAGATGGCTTTATCCAGGAATGTTTATAATACAATAATATTATGGCACTTTGTGGTTTTGATATCAGTCATTTTACTCTATTATTTCCAGGTGCATGAATGAATATCTTTTAAGAAATGATAGCTATAATCAAAATAGATATTAGAGATAAAACGTCAAGAAAAAATTTAGATATCAAATTCCTTAAAATAGCATTAAAATTTTATTATATTCAATTTAAAATTTGTTAAATAAATTTTACACTAGTCTCTATTTCCATCACACCAAGAATGTTAATTAAGTGATTTTCATTAGTTTTGGAAAATAAATCACACAACTGTAACATTTTGAGTGAATAGTTCACAGATTTTCAGATCAGAAGCAAAATTATTTTACTATACAGAATTTTTCTGATTATGAAAGTTCATGACTGAAAATTTAGGAAAACAAGAAAAATACCGTGATGGAAATATGAATCATTTTATAATTCTATTATTCAAAATTAACCCCTTTTAGCATTTTGATAAATTTCATTTTTTTCTATGCATAAGTTCATATTTTAAAGCTTGTTAATTATTTAAAGTGGTAAAATTCTGACCATAATATAATAAATCATTCTGTTAACTCTAATGAAAAAGTTGTTATTCAAAGACTGATTTTAGAATAGAAAACACATTACTTAGACCTGTAAGTTCTACATTCAATAAAATAAATCTTTAAAGATACCAGACAGTATGGAAATAATTGTCATTTTGAGTTTGAAGAGAGAAGTCACTCGGCTAGAAATGCAGTGTTATTGATATTTACTACTGATAGTAATTTACTGAGAAATTCTAAGAGAAATTTGGGGTATAAAATAATATCTTTTAGAAATAAACATTGGTAATACATACAAAATGTTGATAATTGTATACATAAAATTGTTTTAAGTACTCTATTTCCTTTATTTTATTTTCTTAAAAAGCTTTTGAGATTTATCCATGTTGATAATACAAAGTCGATTGTCAAGAAAAGTACATTTACTTGCAATATGTTTCATATTGCATTTACTTCAGAAAAATTACAAAGTGACCAAATTGCAAAACATTATTTTGTATCATCCTACCACTTAATCAACTGTTCTAGAAGACAGCATATCATTATCAAATGTTTTATGCTTTTATAAGCTGCTATTTATACACAAAATTATTTTATAGAAAAACTGAGTTTTTATAACTTGACATAGAATTTTCTATTTAATTATATTTTCATGACTTATTGGAAAATACTGCATCATAAATACTGAGTTTTAGATAGAACATTTACTTTTACCCTTTTGTGATTTTTTTCCCACTTGAATCAGTTGTACATTTTTGTGTAATGGTAGAAAATGACATTATCAACTAATTTTGTCAAGATTTGAAAATTTTATTCCTAAAAACAAACATTAAGTATATTTTCCGTGTGCCATGGTATAATTTCAGAAAAGGAAAAAAAAATCTGCTTCCACTGCAGTGTGTTTTCTTTATGATTTTTATATAATTAAGTAAAATTAAAACTCATTAGTTCTTAGTCTTTATACTTGTCAATTGTCATTTTTATACCTCAAAACCAATATTTCAGATAATTCACATAGAAGTATAATTCAGGATATGATTTTCAATGTACATGAAATATATTGAAATTGTAGGGCTATATTTAATTAGATTTGTATATTCAAGACTAGAAAATATATAATCTGTTGACCCACATATTAAGTATTGCAGGAGAGCAGAGTTTTTTAGCCTTCAAATAATTCTTGCAGTCCATATTAATGAACCACAAATTTGTAGAGGTAACATTAAATGCTATTTTAATAAATTTCAACATATCAAGTCTTTTTTAAAGAAAATGTGCAGGCAGAAATGCAGGGGAGCAGTCAGGTTGGCAGAAAGAGAGAGTAGGTAGAAAAGTTTTTTTTCAATTGTTCCTCTTGATTGCTTACTCAGCCCTGGGACACAAACCCTGGTCATTGCAATTTACATGGACAACACCTGCTGGAGGCTGTAGACTTAACCATTAAGCCACAAGGGTGTGCCTGCTTTCTGTTTTGGATATGAGAAACTAAACTATCATATAGGTAATTATATATTTAAGATTATTCAGCATTTCCTTCTATCAAAATTAAACAAGCTGAATAATCATTGACCTACTATGTAATAATTTTGATTTTTTAAAGACCTTTTTATTTGATCACTATCCAGACCTCTGGTTCTCCACAATGACTGTGCATTAAAATTGGATGTACAGGTCAGAATCTTTCCAATGAAGATCTGATAGTGTAGGCCTGACTTAAAACCTAACCATCTGTTTATTTTTATAATAAAAACAGATGATTTGGATGTGAAAATAGGGATGATAGTTACTGAACAGAAACATACATCCGTTAAATGAGGCTTTATCCATGTATTTGAAACATTGCTCATAAGCTTATTCACTACACTGAAATTTTCAAAGCAGACACATCTTTGTAAGTTTTGTATACACAGTAACTAACTTACAGTTTTCAGTACATAGGTGCTTATGTTTGTCTATGTATGTGTGCATATAATTTAGTCATAAGAACTCTTTAAATCAATGATGAATCATCCCATTGGTTATATTACTAGAGCTTGACAAAACATTTCTAAAATCTCTATTTAAAGATGAAATATAAAACTACTTTTGGAAAAAATATTGCATTTTTATTATTCTTTTTTCTATGAAGGATAAGTTTCCGTGAGGAAAATCAAGAATAATTTTGCCAGAAAAGCATTTTTACCTTTAAAGCACAGTGATCGTTGTTTAAGGATAAAGCTTTAAGTGGCACTGCTGTTTCAATGACATGACAAGGGAAAGTTTAGAAATCTCGCATACTAACATACTATTTTCATCAATATAAAACTAAAACATGACCATATTAAACTGATTTTATTGGCTTTGTGAATAGGTCATCTATAAATAAAAACAAGGTAAATCTGGTATCTATTTCTTTATTTTCTGAGTGGCACTTGATTTTCTATATATCTATTTTCTCTCTAAAGAGCAAACTTTGCTACATGCATGCCCATAAAGGTTCACTTCAACCACAAAACACAAACACACATGCACACCTTTACCTAAATTTATTTTAATAAAGCATACATAATTCTTTGAGTTGCCATAGTCTTAACTAATGGTAATACTTTTCAATTTATATTTTATAAAATAAAATGTAATAGATTCCCAATGTAATGAAACTATTTACTATAGCTATTTCTTTATGAGTTTTGCGAACAATCACACATAGTTATATAATCCTAAACTGTATAAAACATTCAAGATAAAGTAGAAAATAGAACATTTCAAACTCGTTTCTTTCATTTGAGAAGAGTAAGTTTTACAATCTTATCCTAAACAAGCTATTCCAAATGGTTTGCTCTAAAACGTTATCTGAATTAGTTAGTTTAAATTTGATTGCTTTAGCTAAATTAATTTTTGAATAAATTAGTTTAAGATGACATATTTGAAGAAAAAGATAGATCTATTTTTAGTAATTTGATGCTGCTGTCTACATCTATGCTGACCTCTACTTTCTGATCCTCTGCTTCTGTCACATTTTGTAGCTCATAGTGTTGTTAGTACTTCTCACCTTCTAAACATTCAGTTATGAGAAAATTAACTTAATGTACTCAAAGGTATATACATGAAAATATATATGGTATCTTATATGTTGAAGGAATCACCTGGAAGTACTTGCAGTATTATTTCTGATTAAAAAAAAATCTCACTGATACAATGAAAGAATGTGTGGGCATTTATTATGGCTTCCTAACTTCTAAGGAAAGAAATTCAGTCTAAAAAATAAAATTTAACAATTATTTTTATGTCTCATTAGATTAAGAATCTTACCTGGTATTATGCAAGATATAAATGAAGGCTTCAATTCAAGACAGAACTTAATAACTTGTATGTCACATTCATGTCATAATTTGTCTTTAAATAAGTTATATGATCGGGTTGCCAGTTCTAAGGTCATTTCACTCTTTAGTAATGACTGTTTTATAACACCTCTTATTTTCAGCTTTCAGAGAGTCATTGTCCAATAGTACCCAATATTTAAGCCATTTTGGTTAAGATAGGATCTTTGGAATATACATTTTTTTATATCATCAGTCAGTGAAACACAGTATCCTAACTAATGTCAGGATGTTGATGATGAGCATAGTGACCTTTCTGTGTCTAATTTCTCTGAATATCAACACAAAGTTTCACTGTATGCAAAGCAACACAAGTAATAGCACTTATGTTTCCTTGTGGGGTCTTCTTAGTTCTTAATAAAGACTATCTAAGTCAGGAAGAAAAGAAATTAGAAGTATAAAAATGTTGACATTAATATTGAATTATGATGTTTTTTCCCTTTATAGGCATAGTCAAAATTTCTTGCTATTTTAACATGGTTAGCATAAACAGGCTGATGTTACTACAGTAAAGTTCTAGTTACTGGTTAAATACATTCATCCACAGATTTAAGCAAGCTCCTGATTCTTCATACACATTTCCTAAAACCAAAAAAAGGCCCGTCTCACAAGTTTTAGTTATGCCCCATTTGACTTCTTAAAACAAATTATGGCATAATGTTGACACTTACAAAAACTGCAGCGGTGAAGGGATATAGATGGTGATCTACAAGAACAGAAAAATATTGAAGGAAAATTTTTGGAAATATTTTTATATCATATATTTACTAGTTTGAAAAGTTCAGTAATGCCAAAAACACATTGTTCTCTGTGAAAGTATTCGACCTATATTTAAAAAGTTATTCTCATCTTATTGCCTAAATTATTTTCATGGTTCAGTTAATGATGTGCAAAGAAGTTTGACTAGCATTTTGTTTAATATCATGCATAATTATGATGTGCCATTCATAAAACATATTAAAATAAATCAATATTGATCTCATATGACTATCAGTAATTTTCATTTTATTTTAGGAAATATAAAAACAAAACAAAATGTAGCACAATTTGGAAGAGTTTAAAGGAGTATTTTTTCCTTCAGAAATCTTAAATTAATACAAGTTCATTATCTGAATTCTGAATTTGTTTCTTTTTTATTACAGGTTTTTTTTTTATTGTTTCAGATATCCTTTTTTAAGGAAAGATGTAGGTAGGGATGAATGTGAGCAGAGGCAGGCAGGCAAGACATGGGAGGAGGAAGTACTTTATTTTACTTAGTTGTTCTTCTTGGTTGTTCACCCTGTCCCTGAGATGTGAACTCTATCTTTGGGATGTATGTACACGACATTCTTGGTAGAAGGCATCTGACTTAACCATTACGTGACAAGAATGCACCTGTTATATTTTATTTAGTTATATTGCTATCTGACGATTATGGTATTAAGTTCGCACCTCAGTTTCTGAGCATTTCACACTACATCCACCACATTAGGTCCAGTATCTTCTGCCACCACAGTATTAACTCCTTCAGAACTTTAGAAGACGTTCTCTCCCAACTCCTACCCTCATAGATGGCAAAATCATGCATCCTTTGAATCCTGTTGTAATTGTCTCTTCATTTGTTTTATTTCTCTGTGCTCCATATATGAGTGAAACTATCCTGTATTTTACTTGCTATTTCTAACTAGTTTAATTTAACATAATCATCTCTAGTTCCATCCTTGTTGTTGCAAAAGACACACTTTCATCTTTTTTATCAGTTTAGTAGAATTATATTGAGTATACACACCACCACTTCCTTACCTAATCATTTGAGGAAAGGCATTTAGATTGTTACCATGTGCTGTCTGGTGATTATGAATTGTGCTGTTATGAACATAGTGGTGCATATAACTTTTTTTCTGTTTAGTGTGTATTATTTGGGTATATGTCTAGAAGTGGGATTGCTTTATCATATGGAATTACTTTTTATATTTTTCGAGGCAAAGGAATTGCACTGATTTATAACCCACCAATAGTTTAGTAGAGTTCCTTTTCTTCACGCCTTCTCCAATACTTGTTATTTCTAATATTTTCAATGTAGGCCTTTTCACTATGTCTTATAGTGGATTTTATTTGTATTTCTCTGATGGTGACTGATGTAGAGCATTTGTTATATGTATGTAGACCACATGCATGTCTTCTCTAGAAGAATGTCTACTCACCTATTCTGATCATTTTTTGAGTTGTGTTATTAAAGGAAAGTTACAGGCAGGAATGAAGTCAAGCAGATAGGCAGGAAGAGAGAGGAACATATGTATATTATGTAAAAATCTACTCCCATTCTGTGCATTGTCTTTTTGTTTTAGTGGTGCTTTCCTTCCTTGTTCAGACAATTTTTAGTTTAATATACTCCAAGTTCTTGAACTCTACATTAGTTCCCTTTCACATAGGCATCACTTCTCCAACGGCATCTTTGATGTTGATATCATGAAGTGTTTATCCTACATTTTCCTCTATGAATTTTTTTATCTTAAGCACTTGTGTCTAGATATTTGATCCATTTTGAGTTATTTTTCTTTATGGAACTAAAATAAATGACATCTGTTTTCAGGTCTTTGCATTTTGCTGTACGAGTTTCACAGCACTATTTGTTAAATAGATCATCATTTATTCATTTCATTCTCTTATATCCATTGTCTAGATTAATGGTTCATGGAAGTGTGATTTTATTTTTGTATTCTAAATTTTATTTTATTTTTAAGAAGAAGGAAACAGGCAGAAATGAAGCCAACTAGACAAGCAAGCAGGCAGAGAGAAAGGAGGAAGAACCATTTTAGTTATTTATTTCATTATTTATTTTTAGTTGTCCCCCACCCTTGGCCTCACATTGCAAACCTTGTTCCTTTGGTTCTATGTAGAATATTCAGCCACAGACTGAATTCCTGATCCAAAAGTGTGCACCTTGGCTCTCAATTGTGGTACACTGGTCTTGTGTCTGTTTTTCATTCCAATACCATATGGTTTTGATGACAATTGCTCAGTAGTATAGTTTGAAGTCACAGATGGACATTTCTCCTCTGTTCTTTTTCTGATGATTGATTTAGCAATTTTAGGTCTTTTGTGGCTCCGTACAAACTTTGGTATCGTTTATTTCATTTCCTTGAAAAATATAGCTAGAATTTTGATAATAATTGCTTTGAATCTGTACATACTTTTTTTAAGGAGGTCATTTTAACTATATTAATTCTTCTTCTCTATTAGCATGGAATATTCTTCCACTTCTTTGTGTTTTTATTTCTTTTGTCAATATTTTATAGTTTTCAGTGCATACATCTTTCACTTCCTTTGTTAGGTTTTTCCCAGGTATTTTTATCATTGTTGGTACCATTATGAATGTGATTTCTTTCTACTATGGTTCATGCTTTGCATATAGAAATTCTGCTTACTTTGTGTATTAATTTTATATATTCTGCTAATTTTTTGTATTCATTCATTGGTTGTAATATAAAAGTTTCTGATGGGCTCTTGAGAGTTTTGTTGGTATAATAGCATGATAACTGCGATTTAAGAGTAATTTTGTTTCTTCTCTTCCAATATAGATTTCCCCAATGTCCTTTTCCTTCTGTATTGCTCCATCTAGGTCTTCTAGATCTATATTGAATAATACTGGAGAGACTAGTCATACTTGTTTTTATTTTCAATTTCTGAGATTCTTTTTTTCTGTGAGATTCAGCTTGTTTAAGGATATTTCCATGTTTATATTTCCTTTTTTGCTATTTTTCATAGGAAAGGATCTGTTGGGCTTTCTTTATAGCCTGTCTTTTAATGAAGTATTATTTATATTCTAACACTTTTTCTGAGGTCTTGGATTGTCTCTTGTTAGTTAATTGTGCATCCTGCCTAAGTTGTGGGCTGTGTGGTATCTATTTTTTATGAGCTGATTTTCCCAGCTCAATCATGGGTGGATTCTTTCAGGCTTGTTCAGCTCTAATGCCACAGAGGTCACTCGGGGCATTGGTTAGGGGTGATTTCCCCTCTTCACTTAAGGCCATAGCTTTTTAAAGAAGCTGGTGGACCCTGTCTTCAAAGCAATGGTGCTTGGTGCCTGTGGTTTCTCTGTTCCAGAAGGTGATGCAGGCCAGTTTCTTGTCGTGTGTTGAGACTGGCTTGCTTCTGCAGGACAAGACACTGACCCCAGTTGCAGGGGTGTCCTTTTCTGTTCTTTTCTATAAGCAGAATGTTTGGGCCACGTGGCTATATCCATGCCTGAGAGTCAGGGTCAGGCTGGGTGCAAGGAGGGAGGGACGCTTCTCTGCTCTCTTCTCCAAACTGACTCTTCAAGCCATTATCTGAATTTCAATAGCAGCTTTATTTATATCTTTATAACTTGTAGGTATATTTATTTGGTAACAAAATCACAAAATGCAACTTACTCTCATGTTAATCCAATTTGATAAGTGTTTGATTCTTTTTTGCTTTATTGAAACTAAATATGAATGACCATTTCAATAACATACACATACTCAAACAAATATCTTCCATGATAAATGTCCAGGGATTAAATCTATTATGCTGTTATATAAAAATATACAAAAATGAATGTTCTGTCATGTTAATGATTTTGATGATTATATTCTTTAGTACCTTTACGTACACTCTGTATGAGATACTATATTTTTGTCCTTTTATCTCAAATGCTGAAATTGTCATTCAACATAGAATCTGAACAGAACAAGTAATACGAAATTAAATGATACAAAAATCAATTAATGTGCATGATAGCACCAGGACTATTTTGAGGTGAGTGAGGCACCAAGGGGACAAGATTAAGAAATATTTGCTTTCAAGTCCAGGCATACACTGATGCAAATACCAATTTGTCTCACAGTTGCCTAAGTGTTGGTACATTGAAGCCAAAATATAGGAAATGAGTTATGGTTATTTTTTTAAGAGAGGAAGGAAGGGAGAGGAGCAAGAAATATTTAAGGAAGGAATAAACATCTTTATTTCGCTGTTCATTTTAGTTTTTTACCCTGGTCCTGGTTTCGAACCTTGGTCATTGTGTTATATGTGGTTCCCGTACAAATGTCCTCAACTGCCTGAGCCACAAGAGGAAGACACCCCAAAATTATTTTTTGCTTTATTTTAAAATAATTTTAATTATGACAGATCAAATACTTATCTTTGTCTCAATAAGTATGACGATTCTATATCAAAATACTCAATTTAGCCAATACACTTGACATACGCTATGTCACTAAGTTCATCCACTGAAATGTGCACATAACAGAGGAATGTGTCTTCTCAAAAATAGTGATTTACTTCTTTATATCTAAAAAATAAAAATTCTCTTTGTGTCATAGTCTATGACAATAGAAATTCAAGTTCTTAAAGATAAACTGAGTGCCAGGATATGCTGAATAAAATAAAAATAATTTTTTGTCCAAAGGAACACATAACCTAAATAAAATCAGTCCAGATTCAAGGTCTACTGATTTAAAAAATACAGGTGCATTATTCTTATATTTTTGAGCATTATGAATGCTACAATAATTCTCAATTTTATAATTACAGAGGAAAAATAGGACCTGTGACTGAAAGTAAAAATATATATATAATACATATAAAATATGTATTTGAATATATGCAAAGGCACATTTTAAGTCACCTATAAAATGTATACATAAATTGAAAGGAGCATTACATATCACATAAGAGAAATGAGACAGGGAAATAATGTTCATGAGCTAGTTAGTCAAGTTTCCTGACTGCTACCGAGTTCACTGGTTTTTCTCCCCAAGTCACCAGCGTTCTTCCTTGATTTAAATTACTTAATTGCTTATTTTACCAATGATAATGCCAAGCATAATGAAGATAGGTAAACAAGCACACACACAAGAACACAATGCCAAGTAGCTTTAGTATTTGGACACATCCTAAAGGTTTACATATGTTTTTCCATTTTATTTTGATATGAGTCTAATACAGTCATAGTTTGATTTTTTCTTATGCTTACAAAACTATTTAAAATAAAAACTTTAGTCAAGTAATTGACAGATTCCAGAGCCACATCAGCAATTTATCTTTTCCTTAATAGGATTACTAAAACAATTAATTTGATATGATGTATTTTTGAAGCTCATTTAAGTCAGTACAAAGATAGTTGACTCTATATTTACTTCCGAAATTTGCAAACACATAGGGACTTTTGAATGCTAATTCAATGTGAAATAATGAAACTGGCTAAGTCAGAGTAATTAAATTTATCTCTATAGGTTATATTTAAATAATTAATTAAATATATGTTGAAAAACTCTTAGGGACACTCAAAGGTTATGGACCTATTAAAATGTGGAACCCAAACAGTTTATTACTGCTAAGGCTAAAAGGAAAATGGTTTCAATTAATCAGAATATGGCGATAGCTAGCATTAGTTTCTACTTTAGTACATCTGATATCTCAATATTTCATATATAATTCCTTTACCATTACTATAGTTTTATGTACATTTTACTATTAAAATAATTATATATTTATTGCTTTGGGGATTTATAGACAATTGCTAATAGAAAAACATAATACAAACATACTGCAAATAATGAGGCAATAGACACATCATTTTATATTTGTAGACCTTTCTGGGACTCATTGTTTACATATGAAAAAATCAAGATTGCACTGGTCTTAGTGTTTGTGTAACAAATTGCCATTAACTTAGCAGTTTAAAACTATCTGAAATTTATCTGAATTTTTTATGTTAGAAATTTCAGGTATGTTTAACTGGGGTGTTTGCCTTTATTCAAAGTGTTGACCAGTTTAACTTGAATCTGGAATCAGTGAGAAAGAGTTTACTTCCAAACTTATTCAGGTTCTTGGGAAAAAAACTAAACACAGCTGATCTGTGGTTGATTGTCACTTGAGAACCACTCTTAGTTCTTAGAGTCCACTCTTAGTTTCTTAGTCCATACTATCTTCCATTTATGCAATGGAGATACCTATTACACATCAAATCTCTCAACATTAAATCATTCTGATATTCTCTTTTGCTACCAGCTGGAAAGATTCTCTTCTTTTGCAAAGTTTATGCAATTAAATAAGCCCTAACCAGATAATTCCCTTTTTAATGAACTCTAATTGACAATTTCAGTTGCATTGGCAAATGTCCTCTTGCACTTAGTGTAACATAATCACAGGCATCCCTTCATATTCACAGTCCCAGAGATTAGGGCAACTATCTTGAGAGAGGGGCATTCTAGAATTCTGCATAACAAAGATGTATGAGAATAACTTATTCGGTTTAAATATTCTGATTTTAACTAAACCAGGATCTGAATGTAAAGTGGACTTTGGATGATTCATAAAATGTAACATTAATTTTTCAAAGGATTTTCATTTTATTTCTGTCTCAGGTGAAGAAAGAATAAACAAAATATACCACTGTGGATTCTATGGTTAAATAAATAAATATTTAGTCCAATAGATAATTTTGCAAGTGGAGTAGCAATATATATATTATTCTCTGTTACCAATGACTAGTAATCTCTGTTCTATTAAAAAAATAGAAGTACTCATTTATAAGTAAACAAAGGTATGTAAAATAATCATTCAAGAAAGGAATAAAAGGAAATGGGAAGCATCTAATTTACAATAAACATGATGCTAATTAGCCTTCTCTGAGGTTTCATGATTATCTTGTAAGTCACAGTATCTTCAGTACTTACCACATAACAAGTTGGACAAATAATGTTTTTTCAGTGGTATGCTAACTTTCAGATGATTGTAAGTATCTAGAATTGTTTTTGTTTTTATGTGTTATAGGAGTATAAAAGACAATTTGCATATGTTTTGTCCCATTACCCAGGTAGAACATAGTATGTACTTCCCAATGTTTTAACTACTTGAGATGCTTACCACGTGTAAATATGAGTTTCTCTGGTAACACTAATATAAATTACATAAAGTTGTTTCAAATAACAAGATTTTTTCACAATACTGGAACGAATTTCATTTTATGAAATTCTGACTCTAAACATAATTTGTCAGTAAAATCTGACATTATTATTATTAACTCATTTATTTTCCACTGATATAATTATTTTTTATATTTTTTTCTAAATATTCACATCATTTTAAATTACTATAAGTATGATGGAACAAGGAAAAAGAAATTACAGTATTATTATCAAGAACCAATCTTGCAGGCTTTAGATTTTTATCAATGTAACCAGTATATCTGCAACACTTTTTAACACACCAAGAGCAAAGAAATAAAAAAACACAATAAAATTGTTTTAAAGCAGTAATTTTAAAGAAGTGTTTATATTTAACATACAATGATGTGTGAATCATGAATTTTTAAGTAACTGATCTGTTACAGCTCTGTGAACAGTCTCATACCATGCACAAAATGATTAATTAATGCACAAAATTATTTTGAAAATGGAATATATTTTTGGAATCACTTCAAATAACAATGGCACAATTATTAAATATTTCAACCAAATAAGTTAGAATATGTGAGTGATTAAAATCAGCTTTCTTAATATTACCACATGATATTTATGGCATTTTACAATTTCCATATCTATTGATTGATAACATTCTAGAGATAAATATGCCCTACAGAAAGAATGAATGAAATTTGTTGTCTGATGATATATGCATTGTCTGACTGAAAATTACTTAGATTTGGCTGATCCTGGTGGATCAGGTGCTTGAGATTGCAGCTGGTTTTAAACATGTAAAGCCCAAGGACCTAGGTTTGCAACTCAGGACTGGGTGAAAAACCAAAATCAAACAAATTTTTAAAACTTTGTTCCTTCCTCCTCTCTTCCTGCCTGCCTTCCCTCCTTCTTCTCTCAAAAAAATAAAGCAAACAGAAAATTAATTAGAATATTATGATTAAGTAAAAGTAAATAAATTAAATTTTGAAGGTCTATTTTATATCAGAAACTAATTACTTTCCAAAATTGTCTAGCTGTTTTAATAGCAAAAAGAAAGGTCAAGGATATTTGGAGAACAGAGCTATTATGAGTAGAGATCAATAGCTATGTACTAGGTTATAATTTGATAACTTAAATTTAAAATGCATTAATAAAATAAATTCTGCAAAAACTTTAAGTTCAATTGAAATATTCTAAATATTTGATAAAACAACATTCATTTTAATGAAATATTAAATACAAAAAAGCCTTGAGAATAAATTATTAGTTTAGGTATTTTAATGTGAATACACATACTTTCACACATATTTCAGCTAGTGAACTATCAAACATATACAAAAATATTTCATTAACCATGTTGTAAACAAGTAATTTTATGCAAGTGATTATCTTAATTTAAAAGGCAGCAATCTCTACTCTATTTTTTTCAGAGTTTCTTTGCCATTCACAGCTGACAAAATGAATTCCTGTAAAACTATTAAATATAAACAATAAGTCCCAGGACATTTTCATTTTGGCCATAATATTTCACAATGTGTTTTTTTTCGATGATTACTGAAGTTACTCTTGAGTGAAATAAATGACTGGAATCAGTGAGGAAGAGTTTTTCAATGATTACTAAAGTTACTCTTGAGTAAAATAAATCTGGAATCAATAGCGTTAATTTAAAAGCATCTTGAATTAGATGTAAGAAGCAATCTGATAATTCTTAATTCAAGTCTTAAAAATAGTGTAATTTACATGTAGGAATACAAAAGTACAAGTTATGCATCCAAAATACATTCATTTGTACGCAGATTAAAACAATTTAGTGTCCTTACTTATTCTGTTAAGATTTGGTTTTTTAATTTTATTCAATTTATAAAATTTTACTCATAAATTTGATGAGTTTTTTATTATCATTAAAGGAATACTAAAAATAGTAGTAACTACTGATGTAGTCAATATCCTTCTCCACCAACCTCATATCACCTTCATATCTATTTATCTTCAAGTTCTCTTCATGTAAACTCCAGAATGGCTCACCTACTTGCTTTGCTAGTGCCACCATCTTCAGACCATTAATATACATTTTTGTAACGCTAATGTCATCCTTTACTCTAAACTTCTAATTATTAATCAAAAGGACTCAAACTTCTTCATATGCATTTAAGATTTTTTAAGATCTGGCTCCAAACTGAAATTTGCTGTTCATTTCTCAAGATCACTTTACTTTATATAACATACAGTCAAACAGTGATAGATACTCTGTAGAATTTATTCAATGTTGAGGCAATTAGCATTGTCCTATATAAAATAAAATCTGTCTGAAATAAAGATTTTAAAATATGACTGTAGAGTTATAATAGCTGTTTTAAACAGGAAACATTAAACTATAGATAAGGAATTTTTATACTTT
The DNA here is from genome assembly GCA_004363575.1 of Solenodon paradoxus. Taxonomy (NCBI): domain Eukaryota; kingdom Metazoa; phylum Chordata; class Mammalia; order Eulipotyphla; family Solenodontidae; genus Solenodon; species Solenodon paradoxus. The sequence continues at coordinate 113,737 of RJWH01003525.1, forward strand.
ATGATAAAATAACAATTGAAGATAACATTTATTTTTTAATAGTAGTTTGTTTTCATAAAATATTGATATAAGATGAAAGGATAAATACTTTAACTTAAGCTTAAGAAAGTCTTTCATGAAGCATATGTATTTTAATATATAAATTTTAACTTAAATATTCCATTAGAATTATATTAATTTGGGAAAGTAGTTCATCATTAGCAAAAATATACTGATATAAAGCATAATAGAGAATTATTGAAGTTAATATACTTGTCAGCAAACATAAACTGTTCTAGTTTCCCATGTAATCCATGACATGTAAACCATGATGTGATGTTTTATCCAGATCAATCTAGAAATTTAAAGATCTAACTATAAGTTCCATTTTGTCTGTAGATTCTTGAATTCAAACTGTTTGCTTTTATATTCTACTTTTAGATCTGTATTTTTAAATTATTTTTGATGTATTAGCAAACAAAGGAACACTAGAATCAAAGAAAATGCTTCCCTCTAAACTTATCATACAGGTAGAAGGGTTTTCTATGGAACATTTTTGAGCATAGAACCTAGACCAAGAGATGTGAACTCCCAGTAAAAGGAGAGTCATCTTTAAAATCAAGAATTACATGTTTTGTACAGAGTGTGTCTTGACATTTTATTGATTATCTCTTAGCAATATTCATATAGATGAATTTTGTTGATTCATACATATTTGTAGGCTATAACTTCTCTGCTCAGTTATATTTCTTTTTTTTCTAATATGCATATTGAAATTTATAGATTGCCCATATAGTAAAAGACAAATGGTTTTTTCTATACATTTTCTATATATATTTTCTAACATTTTTATAGTTACATCCTTTTATTTATATTGCTCTATGCTTCTTAGGATATTGAAATTGCACCACAGTTTGTGTGAATTTAGCACTACAACTACCACCAGATTTCTAATGCCCTTTACCACCAGTGTATTAACTTCTTCTTTCCCTTTTTTCCTCCCCCTTTAACACACCCAGTAGCCACATTCTTGTTTCCTATGAATTTTATTGAGACTTGTCTGTTTTTTTGATTTGTGGAAAGGGCACAATTTCATCTTATTTAGTAGATGCATAAAATTCCATTAAGTATATATAGCACAGCTTGTTTGTTCAGTCATCAGTTTTGTTTTTTTTCTATAATTAAATTTCAATTTAAAAATTGCACTTGGTCACTAAAATACTTTTTGCAGTCATGCCATTGCTTGTTTGCTGCACCCTCTCTTAAATGCCTATACATTTTTAAGTGTTTATTTGACAACCTATATGAATTACCTTGAATTGCTTTTATTAAATTGTTTTAATATTTCTTTTGTTTTTGTCACTATATTCATTTTAGGATATTGAAATATAACTGTATTTCACATCATACCTGCAACCAGAGCTCTCGTGCTCTTCACACCACCTTGTTCCCTCCTTTCTACCTGTCCACTCTCACACTTCTCCATAGTCTTGTATCTTATGAATTTTGTTGATATTTCTCTGTTCATTTGTTTTCTTTCTTTATATTCCACACATAAGTGAAGTTATCCTCTACTATTTCTTTTCACCCTGGCTTATTTCTCTTAAATGCTCATCTCCATTTCCATCCAGGTTGTTGCGAAGAGTACAATTTCATCTTTTTTCCACAGAATTCCATTGACTATATATACCAACTTTCTTTATCCAGTCATTTGTTGACAGGCATTTAGATTTTTTCCATGACTTGTGACTTGTGACCATATGGTACACTTTTTATTAGTACCTTTTTAGTGTTTGGTTACATGCCTAGATATGAGATTGCTGGATCAAGACTCATCTTTTTTTTTTCTTTTTGAGGAATCTGAATACTGCTTTCCAAAGAGGTTGCACTGAATTACCTTCCCACCAACAATGTAGGAGAATTACTTTTTTCCACACTCTCTTCAGCGTATTTTTAAAAATCTTTTTTGATATATGCCATTCTCACTGCTGTGAGCTAATACATCCTTGTAGTTTTTATTTTCTTTTTTCTGTTAGTGAGTTATATAGAGCATTTTTCATGTGTGTGTGTCTTCTCTAGTTAGATATTTATTCAGTTCTTCCGGCCATTTTTTGAGTGAGTCATTTTGTTGTTGAGGTTTATGAGCTATTTATATATTTTGGAGATTAAGCTCCCATCTTATGTATGTTTGCAAGTGTCATCTGCCATTCAGTAGGAAAAGTTCCCTATTTGTTTTAGTGGTGCTTTTTTCACTGTACTGAAACTTTTTTAGTTTGATATAGTCCCAATTGCTTTTATTTTTCACTTTCCTTTCCTTTACTGTTGGTGTCACTTGCCCAAAGACATCTTTGCAGTTTGTGTCATAGTGCATTTTTTCTACATTTTCTTTTATGCATTTTATGTTCAGTTCTTAGATCCATTTTTAGCTAATTTTCATGTATGGCAATAATGAGTAATTTTGTTTTTCATGTTTATTTTTGCTGGTGTATTTAATCCTTTGTCATAGATTAACAGTCCATATGCTGTGATATTATTTCTGGGTTTTCACTTTATTCCACTGGTATGTGTGTCTGCTTTTGTTCCAATACCATACACTTGTTGACAATCACTTTGTATAACACTTTGAAATCAGGAAGTGTGGTTCTTCCATTTTTCTTCCTTTATATGAAGACTGCTTTGGCTATTTGAGTCTTTTGTATTTCCATACAAACCTCAGTACTGTTTGTTCAATTTTCTTGAAAAATGGCCTTGCGATTTTGCAGGGGGGTATGGCCTCAGGTGAAGGAAGACCAAGTTACCTTTCAGCTCTCTTTCCTGCACAGGCTGGCTGAGATATCTTTCTTACTATTTATCTGTCACTTAACTTACCAATTGTTTTTGTATGATATATAGAAATCACATTTTAGTCCAAGTTCTGTCTTTTTCAAGAAAATTATTACTTAGCAAATAGTCAATCTTAAGTTTTTACAATAGTTTGTGTTTTTATGTGTGTGTGTGTGTGTGTGTGTGTGTGCATTCATGTGTCAGAGGGGTTAATGTGGAGAGTGAAGAGAAGTACCATAGTTATGATTTTCATTATAATTATTGATTCTTAAAATCTCACTGTGCATGAAACCATACTCATCCTTAAGTTGTAGGGTAGTATATCAAATAGGCCATAAAATTAATAGAATGCTAATATTAATTTTAATTCTGTACATCCTACTAGTGACAGTGTACATTTTTTCAAGTTTTTTAATGTCCTAGTTTGAGTTTCCGTTTTGGGGAAATAAAGGTTTTTTTTTTTATTGTTTGCCATTATTTTTTAATGTATTGTGTTGATCTTAAAGCAAGACGACATATGGAAGAGTTTTGCATTTGCTGAGTGTCAGCACAAGCACAATGTTACTTATAGTTAAGGGAAATTTTATTTCAAGTGCTAACTTTAAGCACCATTTTTTCCAACACTAAGTATATGTGCTTATCTATGTCATGCAAATACTAGAAGATAAGGAAGGGAGATATCTAATAATAATGCATATGTGTGAGTTTTATGTAAATCAAGATATAGTTTATCAAAAGACATTGATTTTTACTGAGTGTAAAATCTGTTTGAGGAATATCGCTATGAGGATATTTTTACATTTTGTGCTGATGGCATGTTTTCCACTTTTAATCAAGCAAAATTCTCAACTACTTCAGTGAACTTTTGTTTTTTAAACTTTGTGACCAATCAAACTAATTGATATGAATTTGTGTATTAGAGTTTATTTTCAAACACATAATTGGCACACAATACATGTTTTCCTCAAACAATCATTGATATTCTGTTTCTTTCTCTTTTCAAATGCTATGATGACTTCTAATGTACAGAACAGAATTTAGGCCATTATAGCCCTAAGAGAAGTGTATGTGCCAGTGGTACTTACCACTGGGGCAGTGTAGATAGAATATCACCCACAGAAGGAGGTATAAACCCTTCAGGAAGACTGAAAATATTGAGTCATAAAATTACAAAATAAAAAGAAACAGATTCGTTTTTAATTCAGTAAGGATTTGTAATTCTACACTGTTCAGGTGCCAGTGAAAACTACTCAGATCAGAATCAAGTTGGTTAAGAGGTAACATTATAAATAATGAGCTATTCTCTGGTGAAGCAATCACTACCATCTGCCTGTTTAAAATGTCAAAGCTGTCAAGTTCAGCTGATGTTCATCTGTTGGCAACAGAGGCCCACTGACCTAGTGCAAATTATATCAAATCTTTAAATTAAATTTTATTTCTCAAAATGGATGATTTAAGTTTTTAGAGATAATATTTGAATCAATAATGTTTTGGACATTGCAGTGAAAGAGTGATAGGAGTTGATTCAAATTTGCAAGCTGTATACAGTTGTCTATTAACACAATTGCATTAACACACGGAGCTAGTTGGAAATCAATATTGAGGCAGAAGCATAATATTTGCATATTTTTTCAGTGTCATTGTGTTCTCACCATAGTTTTTACGAATTGTTATTTTCAGTGTATTCCACACTCCAAAACCAGGACTTAAATAATGAGGTAATGTGAAAAAGAGAATTCAATCAGAAACAAAAATAAAAAGAAGGAAATTTGGAATTGATAAAAAATAACTTACAGTCATTAAACAAAGAGGTATGTTTCCTTGAAAAAATAACTTGATAACCCACTCCCTGTGACTAGTATTAAATTAACTTTCAGGTAATTTTCAAGTCTGCAACTGATGGGAACTCAACTTGTTGAAAACTTGCTTAGTTACACATTCAAGAAAACTGATGGACTGTTTTGATTACTTGCCCTTCATAGAATAAGTGCAAAGTAACACTAATTAAAAGCTTTGTTACCGAATAATCCATGTGAATCACCTTCCAAAGTTTAGCTAAAGGGGCCTATATTGATAAAAACATATTTTATTCCCTTCACTTAATTTTATTAGTGGGACTCCCTTGGACCTTGTGGGAACATTTATATTTTCCTTCAGAGCATGTTAAAACACAGAACGATTAGTTGAACATTTGCAGTAACCACAGCTCAGGCATAGTGGGAATGAGACCTAAAGTACTGTGTGAGCATGGAGCCATTTATAAATGTTCTGCAAAATAGTGAATAAAATAGGGATGCACTATATTGTACCAAAGGTGTTTTCTCAACAGTTTATTTATGCTAAATATTTAGACTTATATTTTTACTCAGTAAACAATGAGAACAATTATATGATGTTATTAAAAGGAGTTTTGTTTAGCCAACATATTGTTTCATTTTAAAAGAAAAGGGAATATGTTAAATGATCCCAAATTGCCTACTGAATTGTTAGAAGTAAGAACAAAGACAGAGTAATCTGGCACTCAAAAAAATTAAGGGATCTTTGGAATTCATTTGCTTTTTTCTTCTTTCCTGACATTTGCTACATTTTACCTGCATTTATTATTTAGATTTTTGCATGAACATAGCAGAGTTATGAAAAAATATTAAAAAAATCATTGTATTAGTTTGCTTTTATAATTTTCCCCTCACTAATAATAAATTTGCTGTTGTTATGGTCATGATTATTTTTCTTAATTTTCCTAAGAACTCTAGAATCATGTGGACTCTCTTTTGCATGCTCCTTAACAGACCTATAATTTTAAGTACACCTCAGTTGAGATCCATAGTCAGTTACACTAAATGATCCACAATTTCATAATCTGAGTGCTTGCAGGAAGGACACACTTGAAAAATTTTGGATCCCCAAATGAATTTTGCTTTATTGAGTTCCAGATAGTCAAAATATCACCCCAAAAGTTACTAATAAAGATAGCTGCAGAAGCTTCATTGATGACTGATCATGGGGATGAATTTGTCATATACAAATGACCCCAGAGCATCTCTCTCCTTTGAAAAAAATGATCTTTCATTTTGAACATGATAGCACATGGTATCACAACCAATTTATGACTCATTGTTTTCCATAATATATAAGTAGTCTTTAATTTAGTTAATATTTGGAATGAAATGTGATGTAAAATTTTCTGTTTTTGAAAATTAGTGTCTTAGATAATAGTTGTGAAATAAATCAAATTATATTAATATTAATGTTGTCAATAATATTTTTATTACATTGAACATCCTTAATACATGATTTCAAAATGTATTCTAACTTGATAATAATAGCTAATATTCTCTTGACATATATTTTCTTCTAAAGTATGCAATATTTTAAATTCCTTTTTACAGATTAAGAAAATGAGTCATAGAGTGGCTAAGTAAGTTGCTGAAGATGTCAAAATCAATACATGATAGAGTTTGGATTTTGTACTAGAGCCTGTGCTCTTAAGATAATAGTAGCAATTCTGAAGATATTTTACATGACAAAATCTTAAGTCTCCATTCTAAACATCTCTCAGAACTTAGCACTTCTGCAGCATATAACCTTTAGCAAAAACAAGTGATGCTAACTATCTCTTATTAATTCTTCAACTAGATTCAGAATATGTATAATTTTGTATAGATTCTAAAAAAACATGTTCTGGAAATTCTAAAACAAAGATAGGTTTAGATTTAATGAAAATTCTGAAACAGCAACAACAAATTGATATTTGTAGGCTTTAGTTAAACAAAAATACATGCCTTGCTAAGAAGCATAGGAACTTCCCTAATATGCCCATATTCTAATCCCTAGGGTCAGTGAATATGATAATTTAGGTGGGAAAGAAGAATTAAGAATGAAGAAGGAATGAAGATTGCTAACCAGCTTCTATGGTAGGTATATTATTCTGAATTATCCAAAAGCATTTGATATTATCATAAGGCTCCTTAAATGTATAAGGGGGGCAGACCAAGAAGTCATTATTGTGGCATGTTAGAACTATTGGCCGTTGTTGACTTTGAAGATGGATGACAAGGGCTGTGGTCTAAGGGAATATGAGTGTAACCTCTGGAAGCTGGAGTTATTCTTCTTCAGAGGTTCCTGAAAGGAACACAGACCTGCTGATACCTTAGTTTTAGTTACCAGGACCCTTTGCAGACTTCTGACCTCCAAAACTATAATATAGATTTTTATTGCGCTAAACTACTAGCCTGTGGTTAATTGTTAAGGCAGTGGCAGGAAATTACTGCACATCCAAATACCATATGTTTGTCCTGATTATCTGTATATTTTCAAATGCAGAACAATATTTTTAATATACTCATAAAAATAATCAAATATAGTCAGCATTATTACAGTTCATTGTGATGACAATTAGATATGATAAATTCTTCATATACAAGTCAAAGACTTCTCTAAGAATTTTACAGTGTTAAGTCATTTACTTCTCACAATAACTTGGTGATACAAATTTAATTATATCCCCTATTTCATATATTAAAAAAAACTGAGGAATAGAAAGTATAGATAATTCACTGACATTCTCAGAACTAGTAAGTTAAAGAGATACAAATTTTTTTGGTTCTAGAAACCATGACCTTTAACCAGTGAGTTAGATTGTCTTTAAAAGAAGAGCAAAAAAGAAAATTTGATGTTATAAACAATGTAAATAGCAAGGACTTAAAATTTTTAAAGGAAAAATACAGGCAGGAATGAAGGTGAGGAGGCAGGCAGATAGGAAAACAGAGGAGGAAGAGGCTTTTTACTGAGTTTTTTAGTTGTTCATCTTAGATAGAGATTTTAGACTCACAAAATTAAATTTTCTTTTCCAATTCCCTCACTTTATAAATAAGATCTCTCAGGAAGCCAGAAAATTTAATGACTTGTCTCAGTTCTTGCAATACATGTTTACCACTTGTTATTATCTTTCTGAGAGTTTTCTATTTCAGATGGTTGTTGATGGATAGGGAAGTAAATAAAAAAGAAAAGAAATGACATACTGAAAGTTCTCTGAGAGGCAATGTAACACTTACAGAATATTTTTTTCAGGTTCTGATCTTCTACTTAATTAAGTAATGGCTCAGACATGAGTAGGCTTCATAATTGACATGGACATGTAAGTGGAAGGATTGTATATTCAGGGCCCATAGTTATCAGGCAATATTATTTACCTGTCCAGTGTTACAAGATAAACATTCTAACTTATAGCACAAACGAATAGGCAGAAAAGGTACATATATTTGTCTGAACTTATTTTTCAGCTAAAAATGTTCAAAAAGTTCAGAAATATACCTAAACTGGAAATGAAGTATCAAGGTTTATTTTTGTGATACTCCTTATTTGTACTCACTACTGACAGTAGATAATGCATTTTTGATGGTTATACTTCCTTCACTATGCATATAAAAAGGGCTAAAATATATCTTGGAGTTTTGTAAAATGAACATTATCAAATTGGTTCCTTGGTTTGTATTCTTTGCAGACACTCACAGTAAAAACATAATTTTATATAATGCTAAGGAAAAACATTTGCTTCCATATACAAGGATTACTGTTTTGAATAGAAAGATGTTAAAAGGGCTATTAGAATCAGATATGATAAGATATACAAATTATTACTGTAAATCATGAAATTTGGAGGCTAATTTGAATATAAATATTACTCTGAGAGGAAGGAAATAAAGGTTTTATTATATAATGAACTTTAAATTAAATGGGAGTTGTCACAGACAGTACACTTTTAGACACTCTCAAATTGCTATTCAGTAATTAGTTGTTTGTTGTGTTTTTATAGTAGGAAATTAGTGACTGATATATTCTAGTTGAGAGTGAAAATGTCATGGATAAGAGTTCATAATTAATGATACATGCTCTGAAAATGACATAGACATATGAATTTATTTTCAATTATTGTGATGTGAAAGTTCCTTGAAATTGACATTAAATGAATATTTCAAGTTATGGCATTCACTGTCCTGGTATATGCTAGAATTAACCAAATTTCATCAGTATACTGGTGAAGCAAATTGATTGAGTAAGCATGGGAACAAAAATCAAACAGGATCAAATGAATCAAATCTGTAGGTATGGTGTATGTATACAAACTTTGTATTTAGGTAGTGCTTAAATAGACAGGAAATCTTAGGGTATTTAAAATGCTTTTATGCGTCAGAACCCTTAAAAATCATAAAATTAATGTGATTAAATTTTGTCTGGTAGTAAATAGTGTATTTTCTATATTGTTTGGTAACCGTGAATTATAGGATGAAATAAATTAAAATTGTGACAAAACTGATTCTGTGTAGTCATTTTTTATAAACAGTAAAGTTACCAGTTCTTTATTTATCTGTTAAAAGACCTGTTCATGATCAAAATTTAGCCAAACAAAAAAATGTAGATGTGGAACACTACATGTTTAAGTGTGCATACAAAAAGCAAAAGACAAAAGACAAAAGTGGCTTGCAGTTTTGTGATTTCTGGACATAGAAATGGAGAGTAATAAAGGGAAGAGATGAAGATGATTTAGGAGGGGAAACAGAGTAGAAAGAGTTTGGAGAGAGAAAGGGAGTGAAAAATAAGGAAGGAGTACATTAAAGTGGAAGGGGAGAAATCTGGGGAGTTATAAAGGTAAAGTTAGAGAGAGAGAGAGGTGGGGAAAATGTTGGGAGACAAAGAGAAAGAATCTGCTGCCAAAGAGAAAAGGTGAAGGAGCAGAGAGAATGGGAATATGGGAGACAGAAATTCAGATATGAAGCCTGTGGCAGAGACACAGATACAACCAGAGGCAGAAAAAGAGTACATCTGGAATTACTTCGCACTGAAATACACCCATTATCAAGTAGTAGCTACTAAATGTAAAATCTTTTAATTAACATCTTACAATCATCCTATGTTAAATTAATTGTTATTAAAAGTAGCGTTTCAAATAAGCAGTACAGAGTGCTTTCACTTGCTCTTTCTCTCCAAAAATCATACAGAAGGATAGGTTTTATGGAATTAGACACTAATTGTTAATCCTGATTCCTTCACTTTTAGATAGAAAATTATTCTTTAGTGACCAAATAATGAAATAATGCATTTTCTGCAGATGTCATGAAAAATTTATCTTAGAAAACACTATTTGACTTCCTAAATACCTAACCACTGCTTGATTATAAGATTATTTTAGGATGATCAAGGTGGGTCTTGAACCCAGTGGTTGAGCAAGTCACATACCCCTGAGTTCAAGTTCTGCATCAGGGGATGGACGGAGGGAACACCAACGAAATGAAAATCAAGAAGCTTCCTCCTTCTTTCTCTTCCTGGCTGTCTGCCTGCCTACTTGCCTTCATTCCTGCCTGAGCAAAGCAAATTTATGCCTTGAAAAGTAGTTGCAACTTCTTTATTCCTGATTACTGCTGGTTGATAGACTGAAATAACTAACAGGCTAAACAGTATTGAAAATGTTAACAGTCAGAGAAAATTATTCTCTTACTACCAGTGGGAGAAAGAATGGGCTCATTGACCAGATCTTAAAGAGAGAGTGAACTACCCTCAGTAAAATATTAATATTTTTGTGTATATTATTTTGTTGGTGGATTTTTATTGCAATGCAGACAATTCTAATAACTGTGATACATTATTTCAAAGTTCAAAAATGATTTAGCTCAGTTCACAATACAAATATTTGAAGGTAGTTCCACCCTTGGGGTATTTTAAAGCAAAATTTTCTTACTAAGAAAAATGAATCCAACTTACATAGGAAAGACAAAATTAATATGAACTAGTAACCCTGATATACTCAGATGCAATTTTTATTAAAATATATTCTACTTTCCTAGTTTGTTGATAAAATCAATGCATATTTATGAACCGCTTAGGTAGTAAGCCCTTATTTCTAATTTTGCCAGTGAATAGAAATTGCTGAATGGGATAGTTGGTGTGAATAGTGAATATATTATGAGTCAGACATGCCAAAGGTAATCTCTTCTTGCTTGAAATCAGTATTAAATTCTCCTCTTCAAAAAAATCCTAGTGTGAAAATAATGACACCTTAAAGTGTACAATAAACACAATCACATTAAAATCAGGTTTCAAAGTAGAAACATTGTTAATAACCCTTTCATTGAGTGTGCTTTACAGAAAGGGCGATAGCAGATTTGTGGCTAAGAGTGTCTGTATCTGAAGAACTCATTCTAAATTTGTTAATATGGACAACAATAGAACTAACTCCCAGATTCCCAGACACATTATTCTTTTCTTAAAATATTTTGAAGTGTGTATTTTTAGCTATTTAAATTTTGTTTACTTTTAAAATTGGCATTGTCTTCTTTCTGCTTGTTGTTTCCTTTGTTAATTGTCTCTAACCATGGGAATGCTATTGAAGAATTTCAAAGCCCAAGTGATAAAATTCCTTGATTAGTAGCATGCAAATTTTATCAGCACTAGGGGAAACTTAGTTCCTTCAAGCTAGGGTGTCTGTCAACTGTTGTTAAATTAGTAGTGTTAAATTTTGAAAGGACAATCTGCTCTTTTTGAGAGTATAGCTACTTTCCTCCCTATTTAATGGCAACCCTTTGTTGCTTGGTAAAATTGTAATTTCTTGTTTTAACACTCCAATGTTCTTTAGATTTTTTTTTATGACTACTGTGAGATTTATAGATATTAGTTTTAGGTTGCCTTCTGTGAGTTTCTTCAGGATACTCTAAAACTTCATTCCATTCTTTAGAATTAAATGAAAAAGTATCAGTCAGATTTTAAAATCATTATGTTAGGGCCAGGTCCTTACCCCTACTCTTCACCCCCAGAAGCCAATCATTTCACGGAGGGACGAGATTAATATTAGAGGATAAGGTTTTTATTCAATATATTGACATCTTTGGGTTTGCCTGGATTCATATCCAGAAGTAACCATCCCCTTTGTTTTTTAAAGATTGAAGGGGGAAAGAGGATGGCCTTAAGAGATTCAGGACAGGAGGAGAGGGGGAAGTCCAGATGACACAAGGGGATACAGAAAAAGGGATGTGGGAAAGAATGAAGTTTGATAAGCAACCCAGACAGTTGCAGAACCAAACATCCTGCATCAGCAGCAACTTGACTTTTGATATTAATACCTTGTTTCAGAGATTTTTTTGTTTATTTTTTCAACAGCAATAAGTTTGATTCTAAGCAAATTTCCAAGAAGGCAAAAAGAGAAAGAAAACAGAAAACGGACTTCTTATTTTTACTAATCAATGAATATGTAAGGTCCCTTTCAAATATCATTTAAAAATTTAACTTTGAAACACATTAATCAATTACTGTTTAACACAAAATCCTAGTAACTTTGTTCTATTCATGGAATCATTAGTGTTCATTATGCCTGATATGCCACAATTTCAAGTGAGGCACTCTTTAGTGTTTTGTCCACAATAAAGGTCTTTGCTCTTTTCCTTCTTTACTGAATTTCAGGAATTTTGTCTTTTCTTGTCTTGGAGTACTAGGTAAATTATAGAAATTAGAACTACACTGTCGGTATTTTAGTAATTTTTAAACTGAAATAGCACTGTCTAATATAAATCAGTCCAAAGTTAGAAAATAGAGACTGTCATTGTAAGACTCAGGATAAAATTAATTTTATAAAATGCAATTCAACAAATCACAGAGCAATGCAATTCAAATGACGCAGTCTAATAAATATTGGAAATTTGGAAGAGAATTAGGTATGCTTTTTGGTGTATGCTAATTCAGGTAGAAAATGTCTTAGCAAGATGAGTTATCTCAATTATCAAGCTTAGGAAATTGAAAATTTAAAAGTCATTGTATATAAAGATGAACTATGCAAGTGAGAAGTAATATTAGAACAAGTTTTCAATTTATCGTGGCTATAAATGTAATAGTTTTTTAAACTGGAGATCTAATACAAAAAGCTTGAGGAGAGTATAAAGGAATATTTCTAAAGACATGTGAAAGGGACACTATGAAACAAGATATAGAAGAAAAATTACAGTTGGAAGTGCTTTCATAGATAGCTAAAGTATTTTCTTATAATTTATAATTTTGTATATTCTTTACACTGATTTCCCCTCATTTTATAATTTCACTTATTCTAAAGGAAAATTGTTTTCACTAGCATTTGTACTAAATTGATAAGCCATTTTACATTACCAGTGAGATTCAGTTAATTTAATGATACAGGATTAAATCTCTATGGTGACTCAGTGCACAAAATTTACAAAGCATGTTATATTTTTGTTAACATTCCTTTTTGGGAGGGGAAACTTTAGTTTCTTTATGTTTCCAGGTAGCTATGGTTGTTCATCAAGCTATATAAAATTGAAGATGGGTAGGAAGTTTCATTAGAATAGAATCTGCTGATGCAATATTTCTCAATATTCCTTAATTAATAGTACCTTAAATTGGAAAGCATTGAAGTTTAACTGTAACAGGTAGTTCACTGAGACAAAAATTTGATTCACCTGGGTATTGTTTGATTTCTTTACCCTTAGCTACAGATAGACGTATATTTGATTTTATATAAGTATTTAATATTTCTATAAACTATTATAGCACTTTCATTCCTGATTTGCTCCTTTATGAAACATATAACTATCATGATTTAAAATATATGTCTCTTCTGTGAAACTTATAGTTTTCCCCTAAAAAAAATTGTTTGAGTAATGTTGGGAATGCTCTTTGTCTATGATTTTTTTTCAAATTTTTCCAAGCATATATTGGAAAAGATGTGTATTCAGAATTTATAAAATAGGGGCTGGGATGGGAGCAGCACATGGTGGCAGAGTCCACTGGACAATGGTGAAAAACTCTTGGTGATTTGGTGGAGGTTATTAGAATGTTTTGATATCTGTCTGAAGAATGGGGAAACTGGACATATGGGGAACCTACATACATGAGTTCGCAATGTTACTGCAATAAAATGCTAAAAATAATTTTTAAAATAAATTATAAATATAAATCTCAAAACTCAAAAATAAGAATGCCATCAAACAAATTGTAAAAACAAGCAGATGATCTGGAGATAACTTACCAAAAATGTTATACAGATTGTAAAGAAGCACATGAAAAGATTCTCAATATCATTAGCTTAGGGAAATGCGCATTAAAATGTAGTTGCATTCTTACTTAGGATGCTAAACTTTTTTAAACCAACCATACTGACATGTCATTGACCAAAGTTTTGGTGAAATGTGGAGAAACTGGAACACTGTTAGTTGAAATGTAAATTATAAACCATTTTAACAAGCAGTTTGGAAGATTCTTTTTTAATTTTTAAAATTTAGGTAGCATTGATTATAAAATTATGTAGGTTTTAGATATACGACATCATAAATCAGAATAGTTTGGCTACTATGATCCTCATCAAAATCTAGTTTCCATCCACCACTTTACAACTGATCACTTTTATCAGATTTACCCATGACTCCCATTCTCCTTCTCTTTTGATAACCACTGATTCAATCTTGTAGTTTAAGTGCCTGCATTTGTTTTGTTTTATTTGATTTGCTTTATTCTTAATTTTCCACATATTAATAAAATCACAAAGCATTTGTCTTTTTCTATTGCAGTTTTCTTAAAATGGTAAATATATACCCACCATACCTAGCCATTCTACTCCTAAATATTGACTCAAAGTAAATGAAAATCTATATCTATCCAAATATTTGTGAAATAATGTTTATAGCAGCAATTTACATATTTAAAACAATTAAAAATATCCATTAACAAAATAATAGATAAAAATATATTGACATAAAATAGAATGCTGCTTAACAAAAAAAATGAATGATACATATAAAATCTCAATCATGTTCAGTGGAATAATCTAGATAAAAAAGAATACCTACTGTTTGATTTAATTTGCATAGACTAGAAAATTCTAGTTAATGTAATGAAAGCAGAAAACAATGGTTAGCTGCAAAATAGAGGTGTGGAGAATAGCAGGGATATTTGGGGGTGATAAGTATATTCACTACAGTAATTGTGTTCTTTTTTTCAAGTAGCACACATATTCCAAAGTTTATAAAAAAATCTGTATTTTAATATGTGCAATTTATCAAATGACAATTATGCCTTAATAAAGTTGATACCAGCAAACATTTTTTAAATTAGATTTAATTTAACTCACTAAAAGCATTCTTTAGTTAATATTTACACCTAGATAGCAAAGACACTTTAAAAAGTATATGCTCTTTTCACAAATATGATGCTTTTAAAATACTTTCTGCATTATATCATTTGTTATTTGAAATTTTTCAAGATTTAAAATTGCTGGATAAAACAAAAATTCAGAGTTATAGCTTTTGATAAAATTATATTTGATGCATACATAGTTTCTAAAATGTATTTTGCATAGACTGGATTAAGATAACAATGCAATTTTTGATCTATCAGTAAATCACATTTGACATTTGAAAACAGAGTAGTAGTATTGACATATGTAAGAGAGAACACATAGATTATGTTAATCATGATATTCTGCAATTCTTTGCAGACTAAAATGTAAAAACAAAAAAATAAGCCTGATACTTGTTTCCAGTTATTGAATAAACTTTAAAATATCAGCGAGAATCCTCTAATTGTGTTACGGGTTCCAGTTCCACTGCTCAGTGCCTCAAGGCAATATTCAAAAGCAAGAGTGTTTATAAAAAGCAAGGTAGTTTTTTAATCAAGAGAAGCCAATTAGGGAAGTGAGAGATCTGCTCTGTCTCACATCCACCTCCCCTACTGAAGGGTGTATACAGATTATATAGAAAAAGTACATATGCAGGTGCAAAGTGGGAGAAGGTGAGGTATTGGGGAAATTCTGCAGTCATTGGTGATTGACGACAGTGTGCTGATGATAGGGGCATCTGTTAGCTTATCCAGTCTATCACAAGTCTTCCTGCCTCAGTGGAAGAAAACCAGTTTCATGCATTATATTCATCTCTTCCAGTTAAGTGTATGTAACTAGACTACATGTTAATTAAATGTCTAGATTCTCCAGTTTTGCTAGTTGCATACGTTCACTGTGTCCCCATTTACTTCTCTGTTACAAAATCCCTTCTGTCTATTATCATTTCTAAGCAAGTAGAAATAGTGGTGCATTTATTTTCAGCTACTACTTGCTGGATGTGTTTAAGGGGTGACTGAGTAATGAAGTTGTTGCACTTGTGATTGGAAATACACATGTGACTGAGGGACAAGGCACACATCTTGCAGCATGTTCATTATTTCAGTATCATGGGTTTTTTCTATATTTGTAATGTTTATAGAAGTTATACGATTTACAAGCTAAGTACAAGTGCAGAAATAATATTTTTCTTGCTACAAAAGACTTATTTCAAAGATATATCCAAACTACTTAGTGAAATCTGTGTAGATAATATAACTAGAATCTGAGGTCCATTAAGATATTATAAAAAACTTATTTTCTCTTCATCTATATCCTAATTTTAATAATTCCAGTAAAATTATTGCAGCTTACAAATTAAATTTAGACTGTGATCTTGTGGAGCAATGGTTATTTGACTTGCCTCTGAAAGACACAGCCACATAATCTTGGGTTTGAGTCCTGAATCTGGGGGGAGATCAACCAATGTGAACAGCTAAAATGGAAATAAATAAATAAAATGTTTCTTCCTTCTCTGTCTCCCTGCCCATCTGCCTATTTACCTACATTCCTGACTGTACCTTCCCTTTAAAAAAATTAAGTCTAGGTGGGCTCTGGTGGCATAGCAGTTAGGCACAGTGCACATACTTCCCAAGGTCTGGATTTTGCCTGGAGATGGCAGGAACAACCAAGATGAGCAATTAAATAAAATAAAGCGCTTCTTTTTCCTCTCTCTTACTACTCTCCTGTCTTTACTTGCTTTCATTCCTGCCTGTACCTCTCCTTTAAAAAATAAATAGAAATTAAGTTTAATGTTAATGAATTTTTCTTGTTATTTACATAAACAATGTAAAAGTATTCATACAGACTTCCTAGATTGATTTGTTGGAATCTTTCATAAGGAAATTAGATTGAGGACTAAATATCCCCTTAAAGCTTGGAAGCCTTGACAAGGTCTTAAGAGACTACTAGTAGCACCCATAAATTTGGGTTAATTACTTTCTTCTTGAGGGCCCTACATTTCCTGAGATTTCTGGGCCTGCTAAGAAGTGACCTTTCTTACCCTCCTTCCAAATGGCATAGCGGAAGGATAAGGAAGGTCCCCTCTTGGTAGGTCTAGAAATCTCAGCCCAATTTATTCAATAGTTCTCCTTCCACAAATAATAATTTATTCATATGGGTTATCAAAGGAGCTCTCTATTATTTCCCATATTAAAAAACACTCATATATATGTACATTGTAATATATATCCTAAAGCAAGCAGAAAGGAAAGAAAATAGAGGAAGAAGAAGTATTATTTATTCATATATTTCATTTTTTTCCCCAGTTTCAGGTCATGAACATGGTTTCTTGGGCTTTAAGCAACCCACAAGCTAGCATCTCAAATGTATGACCCACCAGGGCATGCCCCTCAAAAAACTCTTATTTTCAGATTTCTGTTTTGGCGGAGATTTGGGAAATTTTGCCTAAGCATCAGCGTTTTTAAACACTTCTTCAGAACAATATTCCAACAGATTTTCTACTTTTAAAAAAGCTGACAATGATTTAAGAAAAATTTGCCTTTAATAAACAAAACTTCAATTCAATTTTAATTCATATGCCATCCTTTTTCCCTTAAGTTCTTCTCTCACAGACTAGCTACAATAATCAATTTTTTCTTATTGTTGTCCTAATTCTTTCTTCCATTCTAAAAATAACCACTTTAAAAATACATTTCCACTGTGGTTCTAAGATGGTAAACTGTTAAGATCTTGAGCTTGTCTCCTTCCTACAGGCATAAACGAAATACACTTATTTGCAATTTACACATTTGAAAAGGATTGGGGACTAGCCTCTCCACAAAGAGAAAGATCCTACACCTTTAAAAATGGTAGAAGAAATGAATCTGTCTCAGCATTATGCCATCCTCTTTGGAGACCCAGGGGCCACAGGGAGAGTCCAGTGATGTGGACACTGTCCCAGAGATGAAAGGATTTGTCCCTCAGCAGGCACTCCCATATCTGGGTAACAGATTTTAGTCATTGAACCAAAAAACTTGAGTGGAATGGAAACAGGGGTAGTCACTTGTGAACTGAGATGTTGCTTCTGCAGGGTACTGGCGTTGGAGACTGATACTGTACAAGGACCACAGGGGAAAAATCAACCCTCTCTTCTATTAGCACATGTATGCTGAAAAGTTCAGAGTTGCCTTTTCCTTCGGCTACCAGAGACAGTCAGGTCTTCAGTGCTCATGAGTATAATTGAATGGTTTCTGGCAAGTAGCATTCCATCTTCCAACTCTCTAAGGGAGAATAATTGGTAAGGCTCCCTGAAAGGGCAGTTTCATCCAGCCTGGGGCAACAGTTAATATCTGCTTGATACTTCCTAGAAATTCTGTCCACAAGTCACAGGGCTTGTTTATCTCTCCCTGCTGGAATTACCATTCTTCAGGAGGAGGACTGACTAATTTTCACAAGAGAATGTGATTTGTAATGGTTAGTTCTTGGCTTTCTCTTCCATGGCCTCTGTTGTGAACTGATTATAGGCTGGGCCCAAGGCTCATGGTTTTCTTTTTTTTGTGCTTTGTTGTTTATATCTATGACTCTTGTGGAAACATGTGACTTCCCGATCCCAGCTCCAATCCTGTAGGATAGACCCTCAAGAATCAATACAGGGTGGGCACTAGAGCTTTAATAATCTTGAGTTTTGAAGAGTTCTAATATGCCACAACAAAAAACAGCCCAGCACTCCAGAGCAACATAAAGTTTTACACTGTGCAACTTGATACCCTAATACAATACCTTTACACCAGTAAAACTTAACAAATAGAAATATAGAATGCCAAACAGATCCAAAATTCAGATGAATATATGTGAAATGATGGACCAAAAGAAAACCTCAAGAGAAAAGTTTAATGTACTAGAAATAAGTAAACTACTTGATGAAGACTTAAATGCTAGAATTTTAATGATACTCAGGAAAACAGTGGGGGAACAAAAATGAACTACAATAAAGGTAGAGAAAATATGGGAAATTCCCAACAGAATTCATGGAGCTAAAGAACACAAAAGAAGGGCTCAACATTAGCCTGGATAAAATCTCCAATAGAATCAGTGAGCTAGACTATAAGGTACTGAAGTGCATCCAAAGAGAATAGCAAAGAAAAAAAATAATTAAAAGAAATAAGGATAACATAATAGACCTATGGTATAACATCAAGAGGGGTGACAACCACATAAGTGTTGCAGAAGGAGAAGGAAAAAAGAAAAGGGTAAACACAATATTTAAGGAAATAATAGCTGAAACTTACCCTAACCTGAGGAAGAAAACAGACCTCCACACCCAGGCCATGCAAAGAGTTCCAAACAAAAGAAACCCAGCAGATCTAAACCAAGGCACATTGCAATTAAAATGACAAAAATACAAGATAAAAAGAGAATCTTAAAAGTAGCTAGAGATAAAAAGAGTTACATACAAAAGTGTCACCCAAAGACATCTCTAAAGCAGATGGCAGGGAGTGTTTTGTCTACATTCTTCCTCTTTGTGTTTTTTGGTGTCAGATTTTATACTCAGATATATGAGCCATTTTGAGTTAATTTATGTCTATGACACCAAATTGTAATTTAGCTTTATATTTTTTCAGGTGGCTGTCCAATCTCCCCAGTCCCATTTATTCAATAGAATTTTCTTCCTCCATTTGTTCTTTGTCATAAATCAACTGCCTATATAGTTGTGCTTTTATTTCTTGACTCCAAATTCTGTTTCACTTACTGTTGTTATTTTTACTTCCAATAACATACTGTTTTTTTTTCAATTACTTTGTAGCATAGTTTGAAATTGAAGGTGTAATTTCTTGATTTTTCTTTTAAGTCTGAGAAAAACCATAGCTGTTAGTTGTCTTTTACATTTTCATAAAATAACAAGTATTGTTTGCTCAATTTCCTTGCAAAGTCTCTCTAGAATTTTGATAGAAATGGCATTAAATCTGCATATTGCTTTGGGTAGAATGACTTTATTAGCTAAATTACTTCATTCCATAAGTATGCAATATTGTTCCATCTCTGTTTCTTCTTCTGTTTATCAGTGTTTTACAGTTTTCAGTTTTTAAGTCTTTCATGTATTTTTACAAAAATTATTTTCAGGTGTTTTTGTTGTACTTGCTGCTAAAATCAGATTTCCCTCTTGATTTTCCTTTTCCTATATTTCATTGTTTGCCTATGGAGGTGCTACTGACTTTTATGCATTGTTATATATCATGCTACTTTGCGGTATTCATTTATTATTTTTCTGTATTTTTGGTGGAGACACGAGATTTTTCTAGGTATAATATGTAATCTACAGATAATGATGGTTTTAGTTCTTCTTTATAATTTGGATTCATTTAATATGTTTTTCATGTCTTAATTTTCTAGCCAGAGTTTGTTGAGTAGTAATGGTGATTCAAAGTGTTATTGTTTTTTAGAGATTTTAAAATCTTTCTTTTTTTGGCATTGAATATTATTTAAATTGTAGGTTTGACATATGTCTTTTATTATGTTGAGGTATGTCCTTCTATTCCCATTAAAACGGTTAAAATGGGAGCTTTTGTCATGTCATTTTTTTGTTTTTTTACTACTTTAGCTATGTGTATTGTTTATTGATATGTTCAAATGATTTTTATGTTTCACTTGTGGTGTTGTATCATATTGATTGATTTGCATATTTTGAAATTGTCTTGCATCTTTGGAACAAATCCCATTTAATACTGATATATAATTTTACATTGAGCTTTTGATTTTTTTCTTTTCAATATTTTGAGGATTTTGTGTCTATATTCATCAATGTTATCACTCTGTATTTTTCTAAGTGCTGTCCTTGTCTGATTTTGGAATGACCAAAGTGCTCCTCATAGAATGTATGTGAGATTGTTCCTTCTTTTATTTTGTTTAAGAGTTTAATTAGGGTGGATTTACATCTTCTTTGAATGTGAGAAGAACTCACTAGTAGAGTCATCTAGTCATGTGCTACTGCTTTTAGAGATAGTTATGATTACTGCTTCATTTTCTGCACTTGTGATTAGTCCATTCAATTTAACTATGTCTTCCTAGTTCAGTTTGAAAGATTATAGGATTCTAGGAATCTGTCCATTTCTTTAAGACTGGCATATTTGTTGGTGTATCTGCCTTCAGAAGTCTTTTGTATTTCTGTGATGTGTGTTGTACTCTTACCACTTTCATGTCTGATTCTTTTTAAATTAATTTTATCTTATGTTGTTTGTGTGTATATTTAAAGTCTATCAATTTTGCTCCTTTTTCAAAGCTCGGAGTTTTTGGATATTTTTAATTATCTTTTTATTTCATTTATTTTTCTCTAATTGTTATCATTTTCTTCCTTTTACTGTTTTTTTGTTTGTTTCTTCAGCTCATTTTCTCTTTCTACTTCCTTCAGGTGTTCGGTTAGATATATCATTTTTTAATGGTCTTAGCTTTTGATGTGGACCTATATTGCTATAGAATTCTTTCAGGGCAGTTTTTGGTACATAACATTTATTCTAGTAATTATCTATTTATTTCCATTTTTTGACAGATAGTTTTTAATTTAATATTCAATTTCTTCACTGATTCAGGAGTTATTCAGAAGTATGTTGTCTATTTTATATACATATGTATATATGAATGCATGTATTCATTTATTTTTATAAACTTTTTATTTATTCAAAAGGCAAAGGCAGGTATTAAAGGTGAGCAAAAAAAAGGATACAGGAAGAGATAGGAGGAACCATCTTATCTGATTTATTTAGCTGATCATCTTGACCAACACCTACCTTTTCCAGCCCTGGGTCATGCCACAGACTGCTTCAGCACTTAGTCTAAGTGGAGAGAATGAGAAGAAACTAAGAGCAAAGGAAACAGATTACAGACACAAGCAATGGTAAAGTAGAAGGGTCATAAGTATTCCTATATTGAGGTGACAAGTGGTTGATTTACATTTATGCTTTGTCTCTTTTTTTGAGATTGGTGGGGCTAAATTCATCCTGACTGCTGGTGTGATCATACTTTTCCTGTCCTGGTAGACTTCTAGAAGGTGGAAAACACCATATAGACTTTTAACTGATTGACTCAGTCAACTCTTTGAAATGAGATGAGAGAGAAAGAGAAGCCTAGTACTATTTCCTCCAAGTTTTGCTTGATGTCATTTCAGTCAAAGGCATCTGAGTTTTCAAATGTCTAGTTTCAGGAGTTTGCTGAAGAGTAGACTCAAGGAAAACACTCTCAGTCTTAAACAATCTTCCCTGAGTTCCCAAAAGGTTACTTCCCAAGAGGAAAACTGCAACTGGAACTGGAAGGAGACAGGCAGCTTGAACTGAATGGAGAAAAGAAGGAGGTGGAAACAAAAGTGAGGAAGGAAGCCTGGCTCTGTGTGTAGAGATCAGCGAATGACAGATGAACTTTGTAGAGAAGACATGGTTTAGGGACAGTATTCAGGCCTATCACTCTTGCAGACTAAAGGGGATTTAGGAAGTCCCCACTGTGCTTTGGGAATTCATCAAGGTGTAGCCCTGTTCAGAACATTGTAGAGTGCAAGTGAGTCTTAGTGAAAATTTTCTAACCAGTAGTGCTTGCAGAGTCCTATTCCTTAGAGTCAGTGAAGAAACAAAGAGGACTTAAAGGTACTGTGGATTAGGGCACTGGTGTGTACTGAGTTGTGGAGACAGTCCAGGAAATTATTCAAGGAGAGTTACTTGATAATAAGACATTGAAAGTTTATTAAGAGAAGCACAGAGGGATGGAGAGACTCTGGGTAGCAGAGTTAAGTCTAAGGGAAGTGAATATGAAGGCTTTATAAGCTCACAGGGGAACTTTCTTTCCTGTATGTTATTTGCTGGGGACTTGCTAAGGGGTGGTCTGTGTTGCTAAGGACAGCAAGCTCACCCTCAGTATGCCTGGGGTTTAGACTCTAACCACTAGGGAGTGATTGGGGTTGCTAAGGAAATGTTCCCAACTAAGGACTGTTTATTTAAAACCTAACTACTGGTGGTAAAGCAGATAACTGCACTCTATTGTGTTTTGCAGGAATTCAGGCATTTGCTTACTTTCTCATTCTCTTGTTCCTGCCTTCTCCCCATCGCTTTAGACCCATCTCCTGTTAGGCCTTTCATCAATCATTACAAATACCTGATGCAACTATATCCATTGAGAATGATAAATCTCAGGTGTCTGTATGTGCAGTATGATTTGGGTAATGGTCAGCTAGGGTTACAAATGCTATAAAATTATTCTATCAAATAACACCCCAGGAAGCCCCTTTAATCAATCTAGGATTAACTGTAAAAAAGCTTAACACTAAAGTATTTATATGTGTATGTACTTGTGTGTGAACTCGAGGAACATTTGTTTTGCTTGTAGGAGGAGGGGGAAACAGATGTCCAAAATCCTTGATATTTGAATTCCAGAAATTATTGTTTTAATTTCACCCAAGTGTAAAGCTTGAAGTATATGAAATGCAAGAAACTGAAGGTAAAAAATAATCTAAGGTAAGGAAGACAGGAATCAGATATTTATTTTTATTCAGAATTAGGGAACATATGTGTACCTGTATGATATGTTTTGCAAAAATATCTTGTACAAAAAATCCATTCTTTTTGATACACTTAGTAATTGGAGATTTATATTTGAAATGCTTATATAATTAAAAGCATAAGTGATACTTTTTCAGTTAGACAGTTGATACAATTTTGCAGATAAATTTAAATATAATTTTGTTGAAGATGCAAACACAATGTTGCAGTTACAGATTTGAATAAAAGAAATCTAGCTAAGAGTAAATGCTGATAAAGATTTTTCTCAAGAGGAATATAGAATCGGTCTCTATGTTAGAGGTTCCTTTCTCTACCACTCTTCTGGGAGCATATAGATTGTTTTTTCTTTAGACTCTGACATGGGAAATGCACAAAAATTAGAGAGTCTACTCATTTCCATTGCACAGGTTGGTACATGGAATATGATTCTCTTAAATCATATTATTTCTAGACACACATATTTAGTATATTGAATAACTTGTTCGCATCCTGTCAGTTACTCAAATTTCCATTAATCAGAAGGGAATCTTTTTCATTTTTAGAAAATATGACCACACTACTAGGATAGAAACATCTCTTAGGCTTTCTGTTATGAGTCATTCTATTCACCCATATCACATTTATAATGAGGCTTGTGAGGTCTCTGAAGTGTTTAGATTTTTCTATGAGGCATTCCTTGTTTTGTAATTTCCTAGATGCAAATCTAAGGGGTTTTCTCTGTTTATATACTCCACATATAAAGAGTCTCAAATTCTTAGTTTCCAGTGGAATACTTTTCCTTAGAGTTTTTAGTTATTATTAGAATAAAATTATTTGTAAGTGAAATATCCAATTTTCTAGTATGGAGAAAACAAACCGACATGTCTTAAAAATTAATACTTGCAAAAAATAAACAATACAATCAACAAGAAGAGCAAAAGAAAAGGAGAAAACTGCTTAAAAGATGGTTGGAGAATTCTGACCAACACATTATTACCAATTTCATATTTTTTGCAGCACACACACACAAAAAAAAACGAACTCAAGCAGCTAATCTAGGAGGGCTAGGAGATGTGTGTTATGAGGTAGCAGATGTACAGAAGGTATGTAAGACTACAATTTCTTAGATATGTACCTTGACTTTCAAATTCAATAAAACAGATGCATGGTTTACTAAGTGTACTTTATCCTACACTAAAATATTGTGCATCAGCTAATATCTTTATATCAGTTAGATATGTAACTATATATCACTATTCTGCACTTCATATCTCACCACTTTATGTATTATTAGGACCACTTAAAACAGATTATTATGGAATGTATCAGTCACTAGTAGGTTTAAGTGCATGAAGGAGAAAGCAAAAAGCTATTATATTTAGGGTTGTTTGCTCACGAGGGATTTTTACAAAGACAGTTAATGTAATAGAAGCCTAGCAAGCACAGGAGATGACTAAAATAGTGAATTTATAGTTAATAGATAAGAATTGCTAAGGACTTTTTAGACAGGTACATATGAAGGGAATCTTTACAGAACAAAGTACTGTGGTTTCTAAATAGATGAGATAACACTGGGAGATAATAAAATCATAGATTAAAAATGTGGCACTTGATTGCATCTTTGCTATTATAAAATACAGGTCAGTGATCAGGAAAAAATGAAAACAGACTTGTATAAGCAGATGGTGAAATGAAAAAGTACCTTCCTGGGAGTCAAGTGCTGAGATTTCAGATCCAGTTCTGCATGTGTAAATCTCTGGAACTGTGAGTAAATCATTCAGCTTCTGTGACTCAGCTTTCTCTACTCTAAAAATGAGATTAGTTAGATGATATTTAAAATGTATTCCAGATATATTTTTTGACTCTATATGTGGCAATTTAGTCATAAAAGGAGTATACTTAATCAGTACTATAAAATTTGAGAAGAGAAATAATAAGCAAAGGCTTGGGTGATTGTAAGAGTATTAACAATGTGGTAGGATTTAAACTACATGCATTAGAGTTGCATAAAAAACAGACTGAGATTTTCTTAGAAAAGAGGGGATATTAGTAAGAGGAATAACTTGAGTGGTGAGGGTAAATATGGGTGCATTTGATAGGAAGGGGAGTAGTCTGTTAAGTGGGCCACCAAAGATAGTTACCTGAAAGGAATAGAGTTGAAAATGACATAAAAAAAAGAAATGTATAATTTGGCAATTTATGCTAACATGTTAAGTTCTCAAAGAATAAATTTCAATATCAAACTATATTTCAACATTTCAAAATATATTTCAAAACACTAAACACCTTACAATATAGTTATGAGGTGGAATATTACTTTTAGGATGTAAACTCCAGTGATTATTATCTGTGGTACTCTTTATATGTTCCCAGAATTTAGAAAATGAATACATTTTATCCTGGTTAGCCTGGAATATGAATACATTTTATCCAGGTTAAAGTTTTCTTTAAAAATCAGAATTGATTTTCGCATCTTGAAAAATGTAATACTGCACATTAGAGACATATGAAAGCATTACCACATAGAGAGAAACATAAGAGACAATTGCATTAAGAATATTTATTATTTTTTTCAAAAGGAAATTTATGAATTTCTTTAGCTTTTCAGTTGGAGGTATTTTGACTAAATTCTAATTAAAAATGGATAAACAAAAAATGCATCTTCATTTCCAGGCAGAAATTATATCTAGCTGTCCATGGTTTATTATTTTACTCTCATGGCACTACATTAAATTTGAGCATATACACACACTATAAAACAATCTCTATCACTAGAGTAGAAGCCATCTGAAAATCAGTACAACTACAACTATTTTTTGATATGAAACGGTGCGAGAATACTATTTGAGACAGTTTCAAATGGCTAAATAGCAGTTCTACTGACAGTAACAGAGTTTGTGTGTATTTCATTTTCTTCAGGCTTGGCAAGTAGCTTGCATATTCTTTCACATAAGCTTTAAGTCTTAATTCTAATATGTAAGCATTCATAACAGACCTAGAAATTATTGTCATGATCTTAAATACTAAAAAAAGAAAGATCAGTCATCTTTTGTACAAATATTAGAATCAGAGGGTTGCTAAATTTCAGCAGTTTCATATTGAATTTCCATTTTAAATAAATGCTATCGATGTTCAATGTCTTCCTCTTTGGTGCATCATATAAACCAAATACCTGAAATTCATATTTAACAAGACAATTTTCAGTGAAATTCCTGAGGCTCCTGACATCTTTATATTTATTTTTCATAATTGTTCAACTCAACCAATAACAGTAAATCAATAATCATGCTTTTTTCTCTTATTGAGTTATAAAATCATGCAACAATTTACATTTTCTGATGACTATTAGCTGAGGTTTTGAGAATTTATGTTTTCATCATTACAGATAAGGGCTTATCCACCAACACTGGTGGGAAGAACAGCTTGCTGTTCTTTCAGGATACTTTTCTTGCTGGTGGCATTGCAGTGGAAATTTTAGTAGTAAAGAATAGGTTAGTTCATTGATATGACTATTACTATGGCAGTATCATGATACTTCTTGATACCTTGTCCTTCCATACCTCTTGAAGTGCTATAAGTTATCAGAGATGGATGCCAAAAATGAAACTCCCCTGTGTGGTTCAACAACATTTTCTACCTCTCTGCCACCCCTTTCTGTACAAAAATAGACTTCTTGCAAATTCATTTTACAGTACACTTTCCAGAATGGCTATCCCATATCAAAGACTATGCATTAAAAAGACTTTATAATGAATATTTATTTCAAGGTTATCTATGACACAGATGAAATATAAAAATTTATTGCCAGTTTATTTGAAAATGGATGCTATTTTGTTTTCTATACTTAAAGGAAAGTTGCAGGCAGAAATGAAAGTGAGTAGATAAGCAGACAGGAAAAGAGAGGAAAATGAAGCATTTTCATTTCTTTTTATATTAGATGTACATCTAGGTTGCTCCTTGAAGTCCAGGTGTAAGAACCTGAGTCCTTGGGATGAATGTGAATGGTTTTTGGCCAGAGGCAGCAGATTGAACTGTTACATAACCTTCGAGGTAAATTCAACAAAAGCACTTTATGACATTTTCTTAACTAAGTTCGGAAATAACCAATTGTTTTTGTTTAGATGTTTTGGGGGTTAGTTTAATGAATTGCCATTTTTCTGATTAAGAAATTACTATTTTTAAACTCTGAAAAATTATAAAACTTCCAAAGAATGGATAGGTTGTTATATTTCTACCATTTTTTGTTTCAGAGCAATTTAACACAGGAGGAAAAAAATTAAGAAATCTAACATCTACCACTAGTTTCTTATTTTTGACAGTTTTCTTTAGAGATCTAAGCTCAAATGCACACTACCTTATTCCTTTGAAATTTATACCTTGCTACTCTGCATTTTAGTGTTTTTAATAGGTTTTCCTTTTATTCAAATCTTACGGTCAATGGATTCAGATTTTAGCATTTCACTTAATAGGCAATAATTAGATGGTGCTAAGTAAAATCAATTTGCTTTTCACTGCTATTTTGGAGTGGGTCCTGAAAGTCTGGCTATTTCATATGAGGTTCCATTACATAACTTTAAAAACATGTCATGTTTAGACTTACAATAATACAAGAATAATATTTATTATATACACGAATGACAACATTTAGAAATTCTGACCAGGTCAAGAACATTCGTATAGCTCTCAATCTTGATATATGTGCTAACATTAATAATAAAACATGTTGAATAGAAAATCAATTAGATTTCAGTATAAAGTAGCGTTCTTTCAATGAAACATTTTTGTTGGTATCTTATAGATAACATCCATGCAATAAAAACATGTTTATAAGATTTGCTTTTTTCTCCCTGAAATAATTTAAAGTTCAACTTAGTTTTTGTTAAAATGTAAGTATTTTACAATATTTGCTTTTTGTTAATTGATTAGCAGCAGAGTCATCAGAGTTTGCCCAATACTCTACTTATATTGCAAAATTTCATCTGGATGTTTAGCCAGAAAAAATGCATGCCAAAAATTAATACATTTTGACCATGTTCTTTAAATTAAAAAGATCACTTTTAATTGAAAATTTAGTATTATGGCACCATGAAGTTTACTTAAAAGAGAATCATGATTGTTATATTGTGAAGCTTCATATTAATTGAATTTAAATGTATGAAACCATCTTTTCATTTGAGAATGATCTTGCTAAAGTGAGATTTTCTTTTCTAGATTTTCCTTCATCAGCAGGATTCGAATACTTTTTTTGAAACTTGACAGATTGTATTATATCATATTTAATTCTACATTTGTGCCTCTGTGCTCTAAAAACATGTAATGCTAGATGACTTGTAGTGGCTAGAGTGCATGTTTAGAGACCCTTATTATGCCTAGCAACAATAGAATGAAGAAATATATAAAGTCAAAACTGAAGGAAACTGCTTATAGTTAATTTGAAATGGTGCCAAATCCAACCGCCATTGTGGCTCACTGAGTTTCTTTCTTACAAATGTTTTTACATAATGAGGAGACATACTGAATTTGAAGTAGTTTTGGCATTTTAGCAATGCATGATAAAGTTAATTATTCTATTCACTTTATTTTCAGTAGTTTTAAGTGAATTCAATCCTTAGAAAACTCTGAAAGGATAAACTTAAAGGTATTTTAAACACAGGGAATGAACATAATATGCAAAGTTATTACAGTCCTCTATGCCAATGAGTTATTATAAGAATAGACGGTACTACAAAATGCCTCCGTTGAGGACTTTGGATGAGGAAGAGTAATATATGGAATAAAAGGCAAAATTATAGTAGACATTAGATATAGTGCCTTCTATACATGTAAATTACATTTATAGTTGAGGTAGCAAGAGACCAAAAAATAAAAGTACTTGACAGAAAACAGTAAGTTCTACAATTCATGAAGCCTGGTTTTTTTTGGTTTAGAATGAAATGATTCTGTACTCTTTGGTTGCTTAATATCTATCTCTTAATAAAAGTCTTGTTTCAAATGAGAAAGTTTCAGAAGTTAAACACATTGATTCACAATAGAAGAGGATTCTGTATAATAGCACTGTTGCATCTTTCTAATTTGTAGATGGTCATATTCTGTGATTTGAATGTATGGATCCTTGATGCTTTTAGAAATAAATTAACTTATTCATAATATCATTACCTGGAGTACAGAGAAGACAGATTTATTTATCACCTGAAGATTTTATCCCACTTTTTTTTCTTATTGCTTTTGAAGTTTGTTGTGTAAAGTGAAATTAAATTTAAAGGAGAGATGTCAGAGGGAACTGTTTTTGTATCCATTATTTTTCTCTTCCTTTCTCAGTTACCAGTATATGTTTATTTGAAGACTGTGCTCAGGTTCTATGGGTGAGAATTTCGTGGGAAAGAGATTTGCAGAAATATTTCTTTATTCCATAGTCAGATTTTAACATTCCCAGGGAGCTAACAAAACAGAAAACAAGCATAATCACTTAACAATGTGACATGAGTAGTCCTCTTGAATTTAGGAGTACTTTATTTTATTGTTCCTATATAGGTAGATACATATTTATCATTTCTAAAAAAAATATCAATAATAACACTCAATTCCCAGTTTATAGTTAAATGCATGTTCTTTAATTTTATTGCACTTCTAAGAAGAAATATTCTTATTCTGATTTTAATGATAATTTTTTAACCAGATTCCCAAGTAATAAAGTACAATGCCAAGACCTGAACAAGGTCTTCTGACTAAAGTCCATTAGCTTCTTTTTCACATTTGAACTTTAAATTAATTCCGAATTTAAAATTAATGCATTGGGTTGGATAAACAAGCCTTCAAATATGAGCTGAGTTAAAAAATAGTTTTTAACTCTAATAGAAAATGTTAGCATTTATTTTGAAAAATCTGGTAACACAAGAAATTGTTAGCATTAGTGATTTCTGGACAGTTTTCAAAAGCGAGTTCATTTTGCTTTATGTTCCTTTCTGCGCTGTTAATATTTTCCAATAGATTGACACTGTTAAGTTCTTAGATTCAATCTATCAGCAGTATAAAATAATGATGCAAATACGTTAGATTGTTTATAGTATTTTACCCTCTCAAAATACTATCAAGTTTTTCAATTTTATTTTCTCTTTATTTTGCTTCCTATTTAGCAGTTAAAGCCACCAAGTCACAAGTAAGCAAATATTGTTGCTCATAGTTTTTGTTGGTTTGTGTACAGCACAAATATTATTCCTGTTTCTAGACTAGAACTCTTTGACATCGAAAGTACTTTTATTATCTTATAAATTTTTTGCAGTCTTAGCTTAATGTGCTGATGCTAACAGGAGTTTATAATAATACGTTTCAGACGTCCTTGATCATTTACCATTCCATATTGTTATCAAATGACCTGATGACCTGAAAAATGCATGTGTACCTTTTAAAAAGTATTAGTTTCAACTCCAGAAGAGCTTACTAATTTCAAAGGATCTAGTTCACCAAGTTACATTGAAATATTGCAAAAAAAAATTTGATTTATGATACCATATTGTTGTAAATCTAAAAATGGATGACCTACTTCAGTCAGAATTTGTGAGTTCAAATATAGCATATATGTACAAAATCTAATTATTTAATTTAAATCAATGTTGGTAGAATTTGATGGAGCTTAGAATTAAAAAGGACATGCCTCAAGTTTCTATACCTGTAAGAAAATGTGAAATCTTCAGTTTCAGCAATTAACTTTCACATTATGGTTGGAATACAAACAAAAATATCTGTATTTTATTTTCCTGCTCCCTTCCATTTGCATAATGAATGAAGGTTTTGTCACATAGAGGATGTTTAACTATTTAGTGATATATTTGTAACTAATATACAACACAGTTGCATAATACTGGACCTCTGATTATATAGTGGTATAAAAACGGGTATTTGTAAGTGGTTACCTCAGAAACAGTATCTTAATAATATTTTCATTTTGTTGATGACAGGGAAGAATAAATTGCAAGCTCAAAAGCAACAAACATATCCACTTGTCAAAGCAATTTTTCATGTACCAATTAGGATTATAAAATTAGTATCCAAATAAGATTTTGCTCAATTTTGTGCAATTCTTGGAAAAAATATTTTTAGATATAAAATAATTGTAGGTGGTTAAAAAAATCATCAGTGAATTCAGTGCACATTACTTAGAATTCAGAAAGCTGACAAGTAGTAGGGATAATCAATGAAAGGTCATTCTGCTGGCAGCATGGTTTGATGGAAAGAGATGACCTGGAATCCTACTTCTTCCGGTTCTTACCATGTGATCTGGGATTATGTTTTTAATCTCACTGAGGCTAATTTTTCTTATTTATAACATAAGTATATACACCTATCTTGCATGGTTTTAGTGAAAATTAATAATATGGCAAAATTCCTTGTATAGTGCCTAGTAGGCACTCAAAAAGGTAGTTCTGATTATTTTCTGCTTTTCAAAAACATCATATACCAGTAAAATCGTACCATTTTTGACAACATGGATGAAACTTGAGGGGATTCTGCTAAATAAATCAGAAAGACAAAGACAAATACTTCATTATTTCAAACATAAGTGGAAGATAAACAAAACAAATGAGCGAAATAAATTAAACAAAAACATACCCTTAGATTCCGACAGCAGTATGGTGGTTACCAGAGGGCAAGAGTGTGGAGGGTGGGTGGAACAGGTAGAGGAAGTCAACTGGATAGTAGTGAATGAAAACTAGACCTTTGGTGATGAGTGGTGTATGGTAGTTTTAGATGTTTAGCTGTTGAGATGTTTTAGATGTTTAGATTGTGTATACACAAAAATTACACAATGTTGTAAGAAATGTTATCTTAATAATAGAAAAAGGCATCAAGTGCCCCAAAACCTGATGCAAAAAATAAATAAAATCTTTGCATCATAGATTAACAAAATGGAAGCAGGTATTTAATTTGTATGTGCAATTGAAAATACCTTTTAAGCAGTAGGAATTATGAAGGTATGAATCCTACTTCTCTAACTTAATAGTTTAGTTGTCTTATGTGATTTATTTGATTTTCTATAAGAGAATTCCTGCATCTGAATGTTGGAATATAATAATATCCAGTTAATAAGAGAATAAAATTGTGTGATATAATAAATTCATCTTAAGCAGTATTTGATTCCATACATTTTCATTTCAATGACTATAACCTTCAAATGGATTGAATTGATTGTGAAGTCCAAATTCAAGTGAAGGTAAAAGGCATTGTAAACAAGCAAATACTATTTAGTATTATAATAATAGATTTTATAAATTTGTTTCTTAGAAGAATGAGTAAGGGAGTAAAAAGTCCATAGCTACTTGATCTGTACTTATTTTCATTACTTAAGAAAACATTAAGGGAATAGTAACACAAGCTGTGTAGTTCAAGTAAGCAAAGAAAGCTTACATTATTTCTGTATTTTGGGAATTTATTTTATTCTTTTCTTCAGAGAGAACAGCAAATATATTGTGAGAGTCTGAGGCCATGATTATTTAAAAAAAGAGAAAAAAACGAAAGTGAACAATTTTGCATAGTTTGGTTAAAAAGACAATTTAATTAAAATTTACTCAGTACATCGTAGTGGTATAGAAAAGTTGGAAAGGGCATTGAGTTCTGTTGTTGGGGAAAGCTCAATAAATATATAACTTTGCAGGAACTTTTCCTTGATTTTCAGTATGCAAATAAACTCCAAACTAGGGAGTTTTGTCAGTTGCATACACAGTGTTCTTTTCTGGAAGATAAACTGTTCATTGAAGTTAAGATAGCTGAATTTCTCATATAAGTCTATATGATCACCAGAGCTTTACCTTTAAAAATAACACAGCTGTTTCTTCTTGAACAGTTACCTCACCTTTGGTGAACAATGTCTTTTAGACTTAATGCATTAGTATTTTAAGTGACGTGACACATATTTTATTCTAAAAACTAGCTGGCTGATTCTTACAGTAAATAGAAGCTGTCAGTCAAGCCCTTGATATTTTTCTAATAGCTGATCTGTTCAAATTTAAGCATTGAAAACTTAAACCAAACTTTTTTAGCACGTTTTTTTCCTGTATTACTTGGTATCAATAATAGGCAAATTGTTATCTACAGGTTATCTCTACGTCAAAATTAACAAATAATTTCATAGGCTTATAATAGAGGCCTTTATCATCATATCAATTCCTTATTCTTCATTTTATTGTGAAATAAATCATTTTATAAACATGAAAAACTAATTTTCTGTAATATAAGCAAATATTTAATAAATGTTTTAATGTAAAAGGATTACCTAGATTTATTGTAAACAATTTTATAACCAGTTATCCCTACCTAGACATAGCCCATTTGATATTTGAGTTCTTGTTTGTACATATTAGATTTTGTGTTGACTGACAATGGGTACAAAGCTTGATATGCTACTTACATGTTATGTGATTTTGGTTTTGTCATTGGAACATAGGGATCAGTATACCATTCTGACTTGATTATCATGAGGAATAGATGGATAATGTACATAAATATCTTAGCACAAATGTATGCATCATAACAGAGTAGATACAAAACACACATATTTTTCTTTTTTCCCTTTCTTATTGATAATCTTTGTGAAATAGTCAAAAGTCTAGTAACTGAATTCAAATGCCCTGATACGTTGTCTTTTCTGATAATTTAATAAACAATAACATGTATTTGTTGAGCATGTTTCACAGAATCTTCTAGGTGCTTGAGATAGTGTATTAGGTAGCAAAGGGACATTAAAATATGACTGTACTCATAGGACTTTCAATCTAGCAGAGCAAGAGAAAATATTCAATATTGATCAAATTATTAGGTTGTAGAGATTATTAAAGTGATAATCTTTTTGGAGAAGTGTAAATGGGATTAGGACAGTCAGGGTTTGTGCTGATAGCAGTTTTGCACATGGTCAGGGTTTGACTTTTTGAGGTGATATTTGGGTAAATAATTGAATGTGGTATGGATATTTGCCAATAAAATATCTAAGGGATGCATTTTCCAGCCGGAAAGGATAATTAGGTCCTTACATGAAAACGTTGTATGCTCAGGGAAATGTAAGGAAGCCAGTGTGGTTAAAGAAGATTAAACAAAGAGGGGATAGTAGGAGAGAACATAGTGGCAGGGAATGTTGATGGTAACAAGGAAGAAATTTTAAAAAGGATCTTAATAAGAAGCCAGTGTAAGTACAATTACTTAACTCAGGGTGAAACAGAGGCTATTACAGGCCTAGAAGAGTCCTTAAAATTTTACTTGATTTTTAAAAGGCTCATTCTGGCTTTCATGTTCTATGTACTATAATGGTGCAAAAAGAGAGCTATTGCAGTAATCCTCCGGAAAGAATAATGACTTGGAACAGGATAGAAGCAGAAAGCATGATGATCAGATTCTATCTTTATTTGAAAATAGAGGCTAGGGTGATGCCTTGATAGACTATGATTTAAATTGCCAGAAAAAGAGATGTCAAGGTCAAGGTAATATCAAGATTTCTGGCTTCAGGAACTTGAAGAATAAAGTCATTATTAACAGAGATTAGAATGAATTCAAATAGCGCATATTTGTGGAAAAGATCAGGATTTTAGTTTCAGACATCTTAATTTTGAGATGTCTATTATATATATCTAGGGGAGATAATGAAGAGGTAGTTGGGTATAGGAATCTGGAGTATGGGAGATAGATCTGAACTGGAAATATCAGTTTGGTCAATGAGAATATATGTTAAAATACGAGAAAGGATATCTGTGTCCGACCTGCGGAATAGTCAGCTGGGGTCCGGAGATCCACCTAGAACGGATGAAAGGGGTGGGACAAGAGGTGTGAAAAATGACAGCAAGACAACGAATTCTGATCAAGCTGCAAAATTTTATTAAAATGGAGGGACTTATATAGAAAGGGAAAAGAAGGGAAGTAGTTCTGATAGGTGGCCCCTGTGCATGTCTGCTGCGTGCTCTTTAGTTGG